>NDGN011472968.1:0-11510 GCA_002564285.1 Tympanoctomys barrerae
TAGTCATTTTCTGTTTCTATTTGATTGTCATTTGGTGTTTTTATCATAGTCAGTTATGGTCCTTCTATATATTTTTTTTCAGGGTTTTTGAAATTATTAGATTTTGGATTTTGGTTTTTCTGCATCTATTGATACCCTTGTATGCTTTTTCACCTTCCTTCTGTTTATCTGTTGTATTACAAGTATTGAATTGTGTATGTTAAGCCATCTTTGCATCTCTGGGATTAAACCTGTGTAATCATGATATATGATCTTTTGGGTAACACATTGTATTATATTTGTTAATATCTTGTTGTAGATGTTTGTATTTATGTTCATTAAGGAGATTAGCCTAAGGGCCTGCCAAATAGCTCAGAGGATCAAAGCACCTGCAATCAGGCGCAAGGGCCCAGGGATCGATCCCCAGGCCTGCCTTACTGGGCCTTCCCCTGAGGCATGCTGAGACAACAATTGAGACTGGGTGTGGTGACGTCCACCTGTAATCCCAGCTCTTGGGAGGCTGTAAACATGTGAATCACTATGACTCTGATCTAGTAGTGATACCATGAATACCCAGTAGACTATACCCTAAAATACAAGAAGAAGAAAGAGAAAGAGAAGAAGAATACAATTAAATTTTTTGTAAAATTTAACAGTGAATTTACTTGGCGTGGGGCTTATTATAGTTGGAAGAATATTTATTACTATGTAAATTTTGTTGCATGTTACTTGTTTGTCAAGCATCTTTGTCTTTCTGTTTTAATACTGTTAGATTGTGTGTGTTTAAAAATCTGTCAGTTTCTTAAATATTTGCTAATTTGTTGAAATATCATTTATTGAAGTTACTTTCTGGATTTCTACAGTGTCAGTTGTGATTTTACCTTTTCATTTTAATTTTATTGATGTAGGTCTTTTGGAAAGTCTGCATATGGGCTTATCTATATTATTCATTTTTCAACAGACATTTTTTTACTCCATTGAGTTTTTTGCTTTTTGTTTCTTTTTTAAAATTTTGTCACAGTTTTATGTATTTCTCCTCTCATCTTTATAATTTCCATTCTTGGCTTTGGTCTGGGGCTGGTTTGTTGTTGTTTGTCAAGTATCTTAAAATTTCTCATAAGGCTGTCTGTTTAAGCTTGTTCTGTTCTAATATGAGCATGGATTATGGTGAATTTTCCTCATGAAACTGCTTTCATAGCATTCCAGAAGTTTCCATGAATTGTATTGTCATTATCATTGACTTCCGTAATCTTTTAAATTTCTTCTTTGATCCTTCTGTGACTCATTTCTTCTGTGAGCCTTATGCTTTTCCCAGAGGGTATTTCTTCATTGTTTTCTGTTCTCATTGCACAGTGGTTCAATAGTGTCCATGTATTGTTTTTATATTTATTTAGAGAGACTTTGTGGACTAGTATGTGACATACTTTCAGTATTGGAACTGATTATTTTATTTCATTTTATGTATTTAGTACATGGTCTATAGGGTCTCACTACACAGATCGGACTTGTAGTGATGCTTCCTATTTTCAGCCTCCCAAGTTCTGGGATTACAGGCATCACCACCACACCCAGTCTCATATGCCCTGTCAGCAAGCTTTTGGGGTGGGACCAGCATGGCAGGCTGGGGATCGAACCCCAGGTCCCTGAGTCTTCCTTAGCAGGCACTTTAATCCACTGAGCTATCTGACTGGCCCTAAACTGACTTTTTAAAACTTTTAACTTTGATATAACAATTGGAGAATCATCCAAGATTTTAATGAATTTGTAATTGGCAACTCCTGGAAAATTAGAGAGTATCAGTTCTTAAAACTAATACCCAGGAATACTCTCTAATATTCAGCACATATTTCCTTATCGGTTTTACCTCTTCTTGTTGGATTGTTCCCTTAACTGCTATATAGTGACATTCTTTTTCTCTTATAATCAAATTATCTAGCACTTTATCAACTCTGATATTGGAATATCACCTGTATTTGTTTTGGGGACCTGGTGAATGTTATGTTATTTTCCATTCTTTCACTTTTAGTCTATGAATATCTTTTAGAAATAACTAGCCTCCTTGAATGAAACAGATTGCTGGACCTAGTCTGACAGTCTCTGCCTTCAACAGAAAAGTTGAGGTCATTAACCATGAGTCATATTACTGAGATGTTATTTACTATCATTGCCTTCTATTTCGTTGATGTATTCTCAGTTTTCCTTTTCCTGATTTTCTTTGCTACTGTTTATCCATTGAGCTCACTAGTTTCTAATGATTTCATCTGGCCTAATTCATTGTCCCTTTCAAGGATATTCTTAAGTTTTATCTCTGGATCTGATTTTCACATATCTTGTGAGGTGTGCTTTTCATGGAAATGCCTAATTTTTCCATCTTTTTGAAAGGATCTCATTGCTGGGTAAGTTAATCTGTGTGGGAAGTTATTTTGTTTTAGAGTTAAAATGCCTCAAGATCTTCTTCAGACTTCCAGGGTTTGTGCTGGAAGCATGATGTGCTTTTAACTATTTTAGTTTTATAGGTGATTTCTTCCTTATATATGTTTAAAAGTCTGGTTTGTTTTGAGTTTTGTTTTTGTTTTTGCTGGATAACTTGGAATTTATTAAAGATATGCCATACTGAACTTACCCTTTCATTATAATTGTTTGATGTTCTATAATTATCTCTTGTTCTACAAAGTCAAAATACCAATAACAATCTTAAAATGTATATGGAATCAGATCTGATCCAAAATAGCAAAATTTTGGGCAATAAAAGCAGAACTGGAAACAGCAATATTTGACACAAAGCTATCCTACAAAACAACAGTGCTGAAAATGGAGCTGTATAAGAAAAAAAAAGAAAACGGATAGATTCATCATTGGAACAGAATTTAGCACATAGGCATGGACCCTGACATATCCAGCTATTTGATCTTCAGCAAAGGGCCAAAAATATATGTTGAAGGAAAGACAACATATTCAAAAAGTGGTGCTAGAAAAACTGGTTGTCTGTATGCAAATGATTATGTTTTGACACATATCTCACTAGGTACAAAATTAAAATCAAAACTGATAAAAAAAAATTAGGTCCACACATTAAAACAGAAATATTAAACCTACTAGAAGATAACAGAGGTAAAACACTTGAAGATTTAGTTGTAGGAAAAGATTTTCTAAACATAAAAGGCAATAAGAATTTAAAAAATAGTATTATATCAGACTACAAATATTCTGTGTGATGAAAGAAGCAATCAGTAGCCTTCAGAATTGGAAAAAAAATGCCAGCTCCTTCTCAGGAAGACAAATAATATCTAGAATATGAAAAGCACTCCAAAAAAATGAAATCTCCTAAAATTAAATATCTGGTGTGGAAATGGGCAAGAGAAATGAATAGAAACCTCATAGAGCTTTCGCTGGCCATCAAATACATGAAGACATGCTAACCATCACTGGCCACTAGAAAAATGCAAATTAAAACAATGCTTAGAAAAATCCACCTTACTCCAGAAAGATTGACAGTCATTAAGAAATCAAGCAACATTAGTTGCTGGCAAGGCTGAGATGAAAAAGAAACCCTCCTTCGCTGTTGGTGGGAATGTAAAACTAGAACATCCATTGTAAAAGTCAATATAGGACTCCAATCCTAAAGTCAATATTAGGGTTCCCTAACAATCTTATCCAAAGAGTTTAAGAGATCATATTATCACAAGAGATTCATACAATGTTTATGGCAAGACAACTCGTAATAGCTAAACCTGGGGAATAAACTGTGTAGCTCAGCACTCCAATCACCTGCCTTACAAGTGCAAGGACCCGGGTCCAATACCTAGTTCCACGCACCATACTGGCTCTTTCTTGTGCTATCCACTGAAACTGGGCATAGTGGCACATACCCATAATCTCAGCTCTGAGGAGGCTGAGACAAGAGGATCACTATGAGTCTGAGCTGCATAGTAAGATCCTCTACCAACTAAATAAATAAAGATTTAAAAAAATAAATAAAAATATGCTGCATAGAATAATTTAATACCCTCAATTAATGTAAACACTATATTCCATAACATTAGCTAAAAATAATAATATCAACAAAAATGAAAAGCGTGATTAAATAATTAGAGGGTGAGGGAGGGAGAAGGAAGAAAAGAAAGAGATTAAGAAAAAGGAGAAAAAATGCCTTTGTATGTACATACAACCAGTTTCCCAAGCTGACTGCAAACTTTCTTAATCACAGATATGTAAATATAAAATACAAAACAAGTTGAACTACTAAGACAACTCAAGAATTCATGAGATGAGTCATTTCCTATGTGAAATTGTGCCCTATGTAATACAAATGGTTGTCATTGTCAAAGAAATCAAGAGAATGTATGAGTACTCATGATGGAATTACTTTTGATTGGTGATTTACAATAATTTGGCATCAAGTTAATAGCAGTGCATTTTAGCTCCTAGATTCTGCAAAACTCCTATAAACTTCTTACTTTTGCACTGAGTGTTCCCAGCAATATATCAAGAAATGCACTAGATCTGTGTACTAAGGTGGGAAAGGCCCAATGATTCCTAAGATCTCACTCTATCCCCAGGCACCCAGCCTCAACTGCTTGTTATCTAAGGGGTTTTATATAACAAACTCTTGGTAAATAATCCCACTGAAAGAGTTTGATGATTCTTGGTGGTAATGTGTTTCTTTATTGTAGTAATACTAAATATTGCATATATTGGAAAAGACAATACATATAAAAGGGTAAGATAGTATCACCATATCATAATTGCTCTGTGATTATAGAAAACTATGTATAAAATTATTCCTAAAACAGAAATCCAGAGAAGCAAAATTTAATTCTCAACAATACTTGAATTGTCCAGAGTCTGTACATGAAATCATGTTGACAATGAGAGAAAAGTGAATACTGAAATAAGAATGTACACACAGCCCAAATGTTCAAGAAACATCTGGAAAGTAAAATAACATCTGTAGATTTCTGAACCTTCTCTAATTTGTCCTCTTCTAGAGAGTCAGAAGGGGATTATAAATCTGAAGGTCAATAATTGCTACAATATTCAAAGACTGTCCCCTGCCCCACCTCCGTTAACTTTCCCTTTTATTCCTGTATCTCTGTCTCTTCCCTAAATTTGTTTCTGTCCTTCACCCAGAGCATGTGCACAATCAAGTCTTGTTAGAGACCAGGATGCAAAGCTTTAGCCTGATACTGCGTAAAACTCAGTATTTGGCAGTTTATCTTACTTGTTTCACAAATGACAATAGTCTTTTACATAGCAAGTGATCAATAAACATTTGTTTAAAAATAAGTAATTTTTTCCATTATCATTTTGTCGTGGCTATCAATTGTTGCCAGTTAGACATAGTTTTCAGGTGCTCTGGAAGTGAGTTTCAGCTACTATATGACTTCCAAAGAAAGTATGCAAATGACAGACAACACACAGTTACTAAATGCTGGGTCAGTTTCCCCTTTCACTTCCCCATCAGAGTTACCTTCCAAAGCAAGAAGGGCAGGCAAGAGAGCTCAGCAGACTAAGCACCTGCTTCAGCAAGCACAGGGACCAGGTTTCGGTCTTCAGCACCACATGCCATGCCAGCCCTACATCCGAGAAGCTGAGCTGGCCACCGAATCTAGGCATAGTGGGGCATGCCTGTAATCCTAGTGCTGGGGAGGTCGGAAACAGGATGAGACCCTGTATGAAATACATAAAAATAAAAAATAAGAAATAGAATAAAGAACTTGATTAATCTATCTACAATTTTTCTTCCATTCTGATGGGAAAGATGTGTTTTTGTTTTGTTTTGCTTGTTTGTTTTTATCCTGATCTATACAATGCTTTTAAACCTAATTAAGGGCTGTGGATATGGCTGCATAGAATAAGTGCTTCCCTGGCAAGTGCAAGGGCCTGAGTTCAATCTCTGGTTTGTCAAAAAAATCTTAATTGACTACACTTATAAAAAATATGAAATATGATACTAGGAAGATCCTATGAGTGGAATCATATCACAGAATATCCAAAGATTTTAAAATAACCAGAATCCACCTTTGAGGACTAGATATGGAGGCATTACTTGCTTTTTCCTTCTTAAGTGAATGATTAATTAAATTTATTTCAGAGAATATCTTCTAAGAGACAGCTGAGAAATGTGAAAACTCTGTGTGAAGCAAATTGAAAAAAGAAACTTTTTAAACAATAATTAAATTATTACCCACATTTTAAGAAACCCATCCATTATAAAAATTATAGTACTAACTCCCTGGTTAAGGTTGAGTTAAATGTATAATTACTAAAATACCTGAATGGATGAAACTAACAGTTCTTCATCCAACCCTGATTTTACAATAGTTTATCCTCAAGTGTCAGTTAAGATGTCTTTGAGACTTTAAGGTCATGTGAGGAAAAAGAACCAATTGAAAACACATAAATGAAATAGAACAAAGAAAATTGTTATGCATGGAGCACTAAATATACTAGGTTAAAAATTGTATTAGATATATTTTAAGTGTCAAAAATATACACAAATTAAGGGAGATATATAAAAATAAAAAGCATATGCTTGTAGTTTGTTTACACGGTATTTGTTGCCAGTCTTTTTCTGGAATATTTAAGATCTTTGGGATGGCACTTACTTAATCTCTACAAAAGACAAGCCAAGGTTAGCAGAATGGTCATTTATTCAAAGACCAATAATTTTACTGCTTGTCCACCCTCTCCATTTCAATATTATCATTATTGAGAAAATCATCCTAACACAGCAATTTGTCATTTAATGAAAACAACTCCATCCTCTGAGACCTTTGCAGCCAATAGCAGCAGCACTCAAGAATGTAATTTGCAAGATGACATCCAGCGATCCTGAAGTCTTCCATTCACCTCACACGGGAAGTCATTTCCCTCTAAGTGGTAGTGTCATCACTGCCATGTGGCACAGGTCCAAGAAAGGTGGCCTTAGCTAGTTGAGACCACCTGCCGTGCCTGCTCATTGTGGCAGGCCACAGTGAGACTCATCTAGTAATTAAATCTCCAACTGGAAAAATAAAGATATCAACTTCTGTAGCTATGACTTATTAAAATAGTCAAATTTCCTATATACAGTTCGACACTAACAGCAAATTTGACTTTTTCAGTATTCAAATAAACCACCATTGGTTATCATATAAATACTGATTGAAAAATTGATTCATTAAATCATCTATTCCTAAAGAGAAGCTTATACACACTTAGAGCCTTGCATCCAATACAAAAGTAGAATGTTAGGAATCATTAAGAAGAGATTTGGTTGTCAGGAACTGAAAAATTTGAAGAAATATTTGGAACTATAAAAAAAATTTCTATGAAACTAGTTATAAGTCAAGAAGGAAATATAGCCAAGAATTTTTGAATATATGCTTAAGTAAATAATTGGAGAAATCAAGTTATAGGAAGGAAGTAGTAAGGAAATTGAAAGGCGAGAGAGTAGCATTTGTGCAAACCTTTAAATCTGTTAGGGCACTTAGAATGTAGAAGAGATGTAGAAAAGACTGCTGGGGTCTGGGTGGGTATCTTCATTTCCACCTACAAAAAATGACGGGCAATGTACATGGGGTGGTAGAGAAAGTGCCGCTTGTATAGGACTCAGACAAATCTTGCTGTGTCTATACAATTATCCATCAGAGAAAGTTATTTACCACAAGAAACTTCAGTTTCTCTCTCTTTTTTTGTTTTTTATATTTTAGGGCAGTGTCTACAGTGTCTTCAGGGTCTCATTACTAGATCGAACTCATAGAGATTCTCCTGTTTACAGCCTCCCAAGAGATGGGATTACAGGCACACAGCATCACACGCAGTCTCAATTGCCATCTCAGTGTGTCCCCGGGGGTGGAGTCAGCAGGACAGGCCAGGGATCGAACCCCTGGCCCTTGAGCCTGCTTGCAGGGACTTTATCCCACTGAGCTATTTGGCCAGCACTGAAACTTCGGTTTCTATAAGCCTAAAGTAATGATGAATCATTCAGAAGATTGTATAAAATAATATATATTGAGCTCCATGCCCAAAGTAGATGGCAGGCAGATACTAAAAACCTTCCTATGTTGCCGTAATGCAGAAAGATTGTTATTAACTAATTCAGAGGAAACAATAGCTACAAAAATATTCCTACTAATTTTGGTCCTAGAAACCAGATAATTTATTAAATTCCAGCCTGACTTCAGCAAGAGGACATTCTCCATTCTTGTACCTTTATAACAACTTGCATTGTTGTAATTCCAGTCTTTTGTTTCCTGCCTTTATTTTGGGAGATCACTGATGTGACAAGACATATTAAATCCTAAAGAAGAAGAAATAATAAATCATGTAGATTTTGTCTCTACTTTAAAATTTGATTCACTGCTCATTATAAATTTTACAATAATTTTGATTTTAACAATTTATGTTATGTATTCATTTTGATTGTGCATTGTCTGGCATCTCCTTAAACTGTGTACTTCAGGCAGGTATTTTTCCAGCCTTACCTAAGGCTAATGTCTGTGTGGAGGATGCTTTTAGAATGAGATTCAGAAATTTGTTTTTATGCCACACTGAGAAATTTAAGTGTAAGCGGGATGTGGTGTTTCATGTCTGTAAGTCAGGAAACTGAACCAGGAGCAGTGCCATGAGCTCAAGGCAAGCCTGGCCGACATAGTTCTGGGCCATCTGAACTATGTAGCAGGATCATGCCTGAAAAAACAAAAGAAAAAGAAATTCAAGATGATGTCATCAAAATATATTCTATCAAACTACAGATTAAAAAAAATGATTAGGTGTTGAAGAGCACCTGCAGAGGAGTGAGGATAGCTTACTCCAACCAAGGAAATGATACTCTGAGTGCTTTCTCTCTGCAGTAACTATCTTAAATGAGGATCCTCACTGGCCTGTATCCCGAAGATTGAAGGATCCTGTGGTTTGTGGTGTGAAGTTGGTGCCGCTGGAACCTAGGCTCTTTGCTTTTTGCTAATAACATCCCTGCTCTTTTATGTTTTCTCATGACACATTATGACTCAGTGAGCCCTTACAGCACTGGAGGTATTGCCTCATCTATTTTGTTCACTCCTCAGCTTTGTATAATTAAAAGAACCAAGCAGAATTTATTACTCATATTTTACAGTTGAGGAATCTGAAACTTACAAAGATTCATCAACTTCTTCAAAGCCTGATATTTAAGCTTAGTTTCAATTATGGCTGCTTTTCCCAGAGAAAAGAAAAAGGAAAGCATAAATCAGATTACAATTGAAGATCTGAATTCTGGAGTTAAACTAGAATTGCACTAAAAATTACCATATCAGTAGCCTATAAGTATTTGTAATCAGCATAATAGTAGAAGCAAAGCCCTGATTGGAGTCACATAGCATCACAAATAAAGTAATGACAACACATAAAAGAGATATCATGTTATGTCTTGGGAATAGAGAAAAGATATAAAATCAGTTGATTATTGTAGAAAAAAAAATGACCTGACTTTAGGGGAAATCTCAGCAGACACAACTTGGGATATGTTATACTATGATTAGTCTAGAAAAATAAGGTATAGTCTATGAATGAGATAATTTTTTACACAAAATGCTGTTTAGAAGCCAAATGGGAGCAACACATAATTATGAGGGATCCACCAACTATCTTGGTTACCTGCACCTTTAAAACTACCTCACAATCCAGTCATTTGGGACTAAAATTAGGACATTTCAGAAAACTGGGACAGTTCCCAGAAAGCCAAGATGTCAGTTTCTAAAGAGTGGACTGCAAATCCTGTTAGCAATAAATACCGAGAATCATGAAACCTTATCAAGAAAATGAAGTCAAGTGATGGGTGCTGTAGATTCAGAATGAAAGTTAGGCAATCAGGTGGGGAAATGAGCTAAATTCAAGGAAGGAAATATAGGCAAGGTAGGTGAAGGACTTGGTCATTTACAAAACACTAGACTTTTAGAGTAGTTAATACATGGGCAGACTGGTAAACCATGCATGGTAATAAATTCCATAACTGAGAAACAGGAGTCTCAGAGATGTAGAAGATAGAGTTTTACTACCTGCAGAGAGATAAGGCAAGTGGCATTAGAATTACTACTTTAGGAGAAGCGGCCGCAGCGCCTAAATGAGGAGGCAGGGACCAAGACTGAGAGGTTGCTGGGTGGACACTATGGCCGGGATCAGCACCATCGAGGCGGTGAAGCGCAAGATCCAGGTTCTTCAGCAGCAGGCTAATGATGCAGAGGAGGGGGCCGAATGCTTCCAGCGGGAAGTGGAGGGAGAAAGGCGGGCTCGGGAACACGCTGAAGCAGAGGTAGCCTCCTTGAACTATAGGATCCAGCTGGTTAAACAGGAGCTGGACCGTGCACAGGAGTGCCTGGCCACTGCCCTGCAAAAGCTAGAGGAAGCTGAGAAAGCTGCTGATGAGAGTGAGAGAGGTATGAAGGTCATTGAAAACCAGGATGTAAAAGATGATGAAAAGATGGAACTCCAGGAAATCCAGCTGAAAGAAGCTAAATACATTGCCGAAGAGGCAGATAGGCAGTATGAGGAGGTGGCTCCTAAGCTGGTGATCACTGAAGGAGATTTGGAGCGCACAGAGGAACGAGCTGAGCTGGCAGATCCCGTTGCCGGGACATGCATGAGCAGATCAGAATGATGGACCAGAACCCGAAGTGTCTGAGTGCTGCTGAGGAAAAGCACTCGCAAAAGGAAGACCAGTATGAGGAAGAAATATGGATTCTTACTGATAAACTTAAGGAGGCAGAGACCCACGCTGAGTTTGCTGAGAGATCTGTAGCCAAACTGGAAAAGACAATTGATGACTTGGAAGGTAAGCTGAAATGCACCAAAGAGGAGCACCTCTGTGCACAAAGAATGCTGGACCAGACTCTGCTTGACCTGAAGGGGATGTAGAGCTCCCTAGTCCTGCCCTGCCCTGCCGCTGCTCCTCCCTGTGACACCAGCGCACTGCCTGCGGCCAGCCTGCCCAGAGCTGACCTCGAAACTGAGTGCTGATCTTGACCTGGAAGGCTGCTTTCTCCTTTCTATATCTTCTCCCCACCCCCACCTCCCTGTCTTTTTCAACAAACTGTCTCTGCCTTTTCCCAGAGATTCCAGCTGGGCTAGAGGCCGAGCACCTTTAGGAACAACCCTCAAGGGAATGTGAGTGCAACACAAAGTGTCTTCAAAAGCGTGTTGTGATGTACATATTTGTAATAACTTTTGGTTGTAACAAACCATTTGTAAAACATTTCAAATACTTGCACAGCTCTGAAGCCACAATCTAATTCCTTTCTTACTTTGGAAGGTAACTTTTCAGCCTAATGCATAGTACTCTCTCCACAAAGGAAGAAAAGTATGGGCATGCTTTACCAAGAGCCAAAGAGAGTCCAGGGCAAGACTCCACCATGGAGACCTTACAGCTCTGTACCAAGTAGCAGCTACGCCAGAAAGGGGATTCCAGGAGCAGTTAGCCAAAGACCAAAACCATGCTGCTAAGATTTTGAGTTTTAATGTGTCTTTGAACAACTTTATTTTTATATGTTACTTTTCTCATCAGAAGTGAGCAA
>NDGN011472971.1:0-12325 GCA_002564285.1 Tympanoctomys barrerae
ATTCTCTCCTAGGTTCTAGCTATACTCAGCAACATCCTTTCCTCAGCTTTGTCTCTGCTTGATCAGATTTCTCCAGGCGACTCTCTTATTTCTCTTTTTCACTGTCTAAGGTGATGCATTTCTCTCCCACCTGATTACATGTGAGAGCAGAAGCAATGTACTGAGTGTAGGAAGCCACCATGCATTTTAGCATAGTCACACATAATACCTAATGCAAACAGTGTCACTTCAGGGAATTCTGCCAATATATCCACCGGTAGAAACTAACTTTTAACACCATACCCTTGGGATGTGCTGGTTTTGTCCTTTTAATGCTAACACATCGTATGACATTTGATTTCTCTCAATAGGTTAAACATATCTTATAATTTAAAGTAATAGGCCCTCAAAAATCATCTTACTGGAACTTTATGGTGCTTGCCTTATCCTAATAAAATAGCCCATGCAAGTGACTTTTACTTTATGTTCTCACAAACAGGATGTACATCAAAATTATAAGAAAGGTCAGCAAAATACATTGGCAGCTGTCCCTAAGTATATGTGGGATATCAGCATCATATACAATAGCTCAGATACAATATTTTTATGGCCACTCAATTAGTATAGAAAAGGTCAACATTAGATCTTTCATAATTGGCACTGAGTAATTGTCATTTATTTCTTTTCTTGAATAACTATGTCCTATTCAATAAAATGAACATATGCATCAAAATTTTCAAAGGTTTGGTTGGTGCTGGTTATAAAATTATTTCAAAACCATTTATTAAAAAAGAAGAAATGATTATTGAGTGGTCACTATGTGCTATACAGATTTGTAAATGCTCAAAATACATATGGTAGTTCATAAAATGGGCACAAATCTCTGCCCTCTTGAGGCTTATTAGGGTTTAGTCTAGACTGTCCCTTCAAAGTCTCATGTGTTCAGAGGTGGGGCTTTGGAAGGCAGCTGAGTCATGAGGGCACTGTACTCACCAATCAATTAATCCCCTGAAGAGTTCAAAGCTGAATGCGGTTAGGAGGCGGGACCTGGATGTAAGAAGCAGATCACAGGGTGTGGCCTGGAAGGGTGCAGCCCCTTCCCTGGCTCCTCTTACTCGTTGCTTCCTGGTCTCTGTGATGTGAGAGGCTTTCCTACACCAGATCCATGCACCAGGCACTTCTTGCCTTGAAGCCAGTTGACTATAGACTGACTTCTCTAAAGTGCTTTACTGTTGAGAATTCTGCTCGGGTGATTGAAAGTAGCTAAGGCAGTGCTCTTTCATCACCTCAACACTGCTAATCACATTCACATTCTTCTCAGGTGGATTTTTTACTGTGCTCCTTTTACTGGTGAGAAACTGGAGCTCAGATAGAATAGGCCACTGAGCAAGGTCCAACAATCGATGTGACTAATGTTGCATCATTTCTTCACTGCAGGCCTTACTCTGAAATATTGTTTGTCTCCCAAACTGAGATTCCATGAACGCTTTTCCAGGAGGTAGATGTTTCATCAAAATTAGTGTTCCAGCATCCCACTATGCTTGGGAAATAATTGTCACAGATTCAGTTCTTCTGGAAACAGACACTGAAATAGACATAATGTTAAGGTCAAGGCATGGAGAAGAGAATGGAAAGAAGCAGCTTAGACAGAGGAGATCTCAAGGAACTGTCAGCCAGAGTCTCACCTGGCACTGCAAGAGCCCTGGCTATGGGGCAGCCAGTCTAATTGTTCTGAGTTGGAGTGAGATGGCCAGGGATTTGCATCCCATGCCAATTATCTATTGGATGTGGTCCATACAGAAAGGGAGCATTGCCTTGGGCAAGGCAACTCTAGTTAGCTAAGCCTATCCCCAAAGAGGACTGAGAGTTGAGACTGGATTCCAGGAACATTAGCAAGCACCATATCAGGGGGTGGGGACATCATGCAGGATGAATTGATAGCTGTAAGCACCAAACTAAATTTAAAAATATAGGTGTTTGTGCTTATTATGTACTTTGGGATTTTAAAGGGCAAATGTATCCCATAAATCTTTGAAAGGGGAATTTACTGCATAGACTTTTACCAATTTATTTAAATTCAGAGTGTATTTGGGGGGTCTACATTTATTAAGATCTTCTGAAAAATATATCATATATATATATATATATATATATATATATATATATATATGAAATAAATCATAGGGCAGCTATGACTGAAACCAAGGTGCAAAAAGAGGGACCTGAAAGTGTAATTGCTTACAAAAAGGGCCTCCACATGGCAAAACTATAAATATCTAGAAGAAAGCATAAAAGTATAGGTAACACCAAAAGCACAAGTAAAAAGTGAAAATATATAAGATCGACATCATTAAAATGAAAATAACTTTATGCTTCCAGGAAGATCATAAATAAAGTTAAATGCAAAACAAAACTTATAGAATTAGAAAGCATAGTTGCAACTCAAATATCATATCTAACAAGAGACTGTATTCAGAGCATATGACATAATGCAGCAATAGAAAGACAAACAATCCAATTAACAGGCAAAAGTTGAAAGGTGATATTCCTCCAAAAAAGATTTATCAATGACCCCTAAGCCCATTAAAACATACTTGACATTATCAGCCACCAAGAAAATGAAAAGCAAAACCACAAAGAGATACTACTTCACAGCAATAGGTCTCCATAATAAGACAGACAATAATATATGGTGGCAAGGATATGGAGAAATGAGGGTCTTCATGCATTGCTGGGAATTATAGAATACTATAGCTACGTTGAAAAGCGGTCTAGTCTTTCTTCAAAATCTTAAAGTTACTATATGGTATACCAATTCTGTACCTAAATATATCCCCAAGAGAAATGAAAACATAACCATACAAAACTTACATACACATTTTCTAAACAGCATTGTAATGTTACCAAAAATAGAAGCAAGCAACTGTCCATGGATAGATAAACAAAATGTGAAATTATATTTGACCATAAAAGGGAATGCTCAAATGAATTATAGATGCATGCTAAAAACCCAAATGCCACTTCAACTTATTTGAAATCATAGAATAGGCAAATCCAGAGAAACCTACAGGTTTGCAGTTGCCAGGGAGACAGTGGTGAGTGACTGCTAATTGATATGGGGCTGCATTTGTGAAAATGCTTTAAAAGTAAATAACAGTGATGTTGCATCAATCTGTGGACATACTATAAACTAGTAAATAGATTGGAGAGGCTTATCAGAGTCCTTTTGCTTATGCCTGAGAAGAATCCTCCATTGTTATTGATAAAAATATTAAAAGGAAGGGAGAGAAGAATTTATTGGCTAATGATCACTGAGGGACTGCTTGCTTCACGTCTCACTGGAGAGACAAGATGGTAACCTGCAGCCACACAAATTGTCCCTTCAGTTCAGCAATCCCAGCCAAGAAACAGATGCTATCTTCTAGCATCCTTACAGCAACCGAAGGGAAGGACTGAGTGGTACTGCTTGTGACTCACAATGATCCCTGAGCCATTCACCGAGAAGGCTGGGATATTTTAACAGGTTGTCCTAGTCATGTGGCTATCCCTGTGGAATGCATATTTGGAGTGGCCTTAGTGATTATGCTTCCCAAGACAGCTAGAATACAAGCTGAACTTAAAGAATGAGTTTTCAAGTGAAAGGTAAATAGATGACATATAAAGGAAAAAATCCAGGTAGTCTGTCACCCCCTCTTCACTTTTATCATTTCTCATTACCGTTATGATTCCTTCTCAGAGGATTAAAATCTTTAAAGCATAGTAACATTCCAATAGCTCCATAGTAATTTTGTGTTCTACAGTGGAGATTTAGCAATTACATTCTAATAGGCACTTAATGGTAGGAACAACTTATAATAAACTCCAATTTCAGACTTAAATCCTAGAATTTCCTCTTCTCTGGATGCTTTGGTTCAGCTAGCCTGGTCCAACTCATAGGTCTTTTTTCAAACCTTGATTTTCATAGTTCCATTCTCACAATCCAAGAAAGAGGCCCATTTCCCCCACAGATCTGCTCTTCTGTGTTTCTGTGGATAGAATTAAAATTCTCGCAGTTGCCCATGTACAACCTTGAGATCAACTTTAACTTCCCTCTGTTTCTCCAACCTCTGATCAATCATCAATTCCTAGAAATATTGCCTGCCTAGTGCCCCAAAAGCCACTCTCTTGTGCCTATTCCCAACCCCAATAGAGTAATTTACTCTGCATGATTTCTCCTATGGGTCACTGTAATTGCCTCTGAAGGTCTCCATTGTTGATCCCTTCAATCCATCCTTCATTCTGTGGCCACAGTGAACTTTTAAAAAGACAAATCTGGTAGTGGCTTAACTCAAGCTTAAAGTTCTGCCCCAAGATCTGGCAATGTCAATCGCCTTGAAATATATTCCCAAATCACCTGGGCTAATGAAGCCACCCTGACCTCTGTTACAGTATATTAATGGAAACATTTCAAGCCCCCATATCTCAGTGATGGAAACCCAGTACTCATGGTCTGCTGACTCCAAACCCATGTTCTTCTCCTTGGGCTTTCTCAGGAGGCTGGTGTCCTTTGTGGAGTCCAATTGTCCTGATTTCCTGCTACACCTTGTGCCCCAGTCCCATCTGCATCTGGCTTTTTCTCCAGCCTGCCAGTCTTCTACACTAAACTATGCACAGGGGACACCCTCTTTCTTAGATTTCCCCCAAGTATCTGTATGTAGCAGATGGTATTTACAAGTAGCTGCGTTTTGCTGAAAGTCCAGATAATGGAGGAGGATTGTGTTACTCAAGGCAAATGACTTCAGACTAGATTTAAAACATGCTTGTATCTCCTCCAACTTTCCACTGTTCCCACCAAATTGTGCCTCTTGGCCTCTTGCCTCTCACCATTTTATTGGAACTCTTGCCCTTTTAGCTAGAACATGAGTTCCAATAAAACATTATTGTGGGTTTTTTAGTAGTGGATTTTCTGTCTGATCCTTCCTTGAGCCTACCTTTGGGTGCCCAAAGATCCACTAAAGGGTTTTCCAAGCAGTCATTCATCTTCGGAGGGCGCATAGCACCCAGAGCAAGCTTGCAAATTATGCAATTTCCCGTACTTGGGTTGAATTCTTAGGCTTTGTTCTCTTCTCACTTCACACACACATTTCATCCTCTATCTTAGAGGAGATGTGTGACCACAAGCAGAAGCAAAAGTGCTCACTGGGACTTTCCTTATAGCCTTTCTCTTTTCCACTAAAATATAAATGTCTTCCTGTGTTCTAGATAATTAGCTATGTGCCTATTCTTGAACATGCAATATTCTTTTCTTATACTATTGTAGCTTGCTGTTTGTTTGTTTGTTTGCAAATCTCATTTCCTCTCCCAAGAGAGGAAAAAAGGGTGGCCCTCCTTATGCCATGGAGCCTACACACATCTCTGTCTTGCGTGCTCTTGTAACCTGTGACCTTCCTGGCTGGCTCCTCCCCAGTCTGGGAAGATCAGAGGCTTAGTCTTTGGACATGGAACTGATTCTCAGGAAAGCAGCTCCTGTTGTCTTCAGTGCCTCCCATATAAACCTCTGAATTTTCCAGAAATCTCCACCAACTTCTGATTTTATACTCCAGCTATCTTGGTCCTCATTTCTCTCCTGCATCTCCTCTTTTTCTTCTTTTCTCTTCTTCATCTAATAAATATGGATAAGATTTAGATTCAACCTTATACTACCTTAATTATGTCTTATTTCATCCATATGCAAACAATCTAATTGAATACTATATTAAGTTGGAACTTATAACTGAGGCCACAAGAGACAATAAATATCACCTTCCAAGTTAACCAAACTGAACATAGGACTCCCAACCTCCACTCCTCACACTGGAGCCATACCATAAACAAAAGTGGATTTGAAGAGGAAGGGTTTGTGAGAATGATTTCTATGGAGAGAACTGTGCTAGGAGGTACTATTCCCAAAGCACAAAAAGTGGAAAGTATACCCCCAGCACCTCAGGTCTAGAGAAGGTGGCTCAAAGCCACTACTCAGGGACTTTGGCAGCTGAGAAACACAGTAGACTATATCTGTGTCTGGCTGTGCTAGGAAATCCCAATGGGACAGCCAGGCTAGCTGATGAAAGGTCAAAGAAGAGGTAGAGGCTGAGATCTGCCTGTATCAAAAGGGTTTCCTGGGACAGGTGGAACAAGAGGCTTTCCATGGGTTTAGCATGGACACAAGTCACCATGGACCCTGAGATCGCCTGGCCATGGGCTTATACAACAGCCCCAAGAGGAGCACAAGCCTGGTTACAGTGGCTACAGAAAGAGTAAATGACCAACTAACCCAGAAAAACACCACCCAGGTGAGAAATCTCTGAAACTGGGGAAAGGAAGGAAACAGGACCTCCAGATAACCCTCAACAATGTCCAACACAAAATGAGCTTTAAACAACTACCAAGATTCAGAAAACACAAAGTTGTGGGGACAGAGATATTTAGTTAGTTTGTTTGCTGCTGTTTTGTTTTGAGACAGGGTCTAGCTATGAGATTTCAGCTGGCCTTGAACTCATTCATTACATAGCCCAGGGTAGCCTCACGCTGGTGCATCCTCCTACGTCAGTCTTCTGATTGCTATGATTACAGGTATGGGTCTGGTGAGGACAGTGTTAAACAAAGGCTTTCTGCTTCCTGTGACCTGTGCCCCACACTCCTGCCTCCGATCTTACATACCAGCCCCACAATAACAAAAATAAGAATCAGTAAACTGGGGGTAGAAAACAAAAGAAATCATTTCCAAAGAGACTGCCAAACAGCAAATCTAACTTTGGGGGGAAGAAAGGAATTGTAACTTTGGACAAAATTGGAGATTTTTACTGCTCCCTGGAATTGAGCAGCTAGTAGATCATGGTTTTTTAAGTTAACATAATTTTAGGAATTTTAAGATTTATTTAATTAATTATTTTGGTACTGGGGATTGAACTCAAGACTGTGTGCTTTCCAGACAGGTGCTTATGCCACTGAGCTATCTCTCCCACAAGAATAATTTTTTTAAACCTAAGGACAGTTCAATTTTCAATTCAACAACAGAATAAAAACTTCCTCTTCTGAATAAATCTTAAAATTATATGGTGGTAAGACCAGGAATTAACTTAGTGGCGGCATGCTTGTATAGTATGTTTGAGCCACTGAGTTGAATCCTCAACACTACCAAAAAATGATGGTAGATATATAAATTTACTTGTTTAATATACTATTTATACAATATACCAGTTAAATAATTCTCATAGAATTCCTGTCCCAACAGGGATTGGCAACCATTTTTCTGTAAAAGAAATACATAGAGTATTTGGTGCTACATGGTCTCTATTTAATTTTTCTGTTTCAGCACTAAAACAGACATAGACAATACTTTAGTGAATGAGTGTGGCTATGTTCCAATAAAACTTTATTTAGAAAAATCTAGTAGAGGGCCAGATCAGTTTGCTGACCTCTGCTGTAGACTGTAGGCTACTCTTGAAAGCAGAAGCATTGCTTGCCTTAGCTGAGATGTTCTTCATACTATAGTTAATAATGACCGGCTGAAATCGAGCAGCCTCTCTACCACTCAAACTGTAGATTTGGTTCATCTCAACAAATCCTTTTGCTGTTTTTTCAGAAAGTCTCAAGATTAGACAGCTGGATCCAAGAACTTGAGCTATATGACAGCATGGAGTCAAGTTCAGCTTATGAGAAAGAGCTGTGTGGTGCCTGAGAGCATGTGAATTTAGAGGGCAAATCAGGCATATTCTAGGACCTTTAAATCCTATATATAGGCTCTGTAAAATACAAGCTTCAACTCAACATGACCTTTCCCCTTTGTCCTTTTAACGTTAACATAGCACAATATCTTATACAAAGGGACAAAAGGTAAAAAAATTACTAAGTGGAGGAAGAACAAGCAACCAATGGGATACTCAGAAGTATGGGTATAATTGAAGACGTACTGTTACAAAAAGATTCTGTTAAGGTTTGTGTCTGGTTGTCCCCCCAAAGCCTCACACAGTCTTTGGGGCAGCTTCTAGAGTTTCATTTACAAACTCATCATCATAATTCATGATCCAGTACTAGGATAGTGGGTGTGGGTGCTACACACACCTTGGGGCAGGTAATCTGCATTACAATGTAAGGAGAGGAAAGAGGCTGGCTCCCTTTGCTCTTTGCTGTTTTCCGCTGCCTGGAGCAGCTGCCCTCTTTCCTGTCTCACTCTGCCTTAGAGCCAGCTTAGTATGGACTGGAACTTCCACTAAGTATAAGCTAAATAAACCTTCCCTTCCTTAATTTTGGGTGTTGAGTATTTGGTCCCAGCAACAAGAGAAAAGTAACTGAGTAAATCATTTGATTGGAGAGGGAAGAATCCAAAAGCTGGGATTAAACATCTGATATTGACTAAAATATACTTTTGTCATCTCAAAGATCACCATTCAGTGACTTTAGCCAGGTAAGATGGCATGGCATTGTGCAAATGATGCCAACATTTTATTGAGATTGTGTTTACTGACCAAGTAAACAGCACAGATAAGACTGGCAATGAGCTTCTGAGATTTCAGGTTTTGTGCTAGGTCTGTGCTTGAATTGTGCAGATTCGGTGAAACTAACTGAATATCTACTATGTGCCAGATCTGTGGTAGGCAGAATTGTGGACAGGAAATGTGGCAGAGCGACTAGAAACAATAGTGAAGGTGAAGCCACATCGCCTACCGTAGACCAATGATTCCACTGCTTTTCTGACTGAGACTTCAAGCAAGTGACAAGCAAATCTCTCTAGGCTTCGGTCTCCCTCTCTATAAGGGGGTGAAGCAAAAGAGTTCCCACAACAAGAGTTTGTTGTGGGAATTAAATAATAGAATTGTCTTACGTTTTTAACACAGTACCTGGCACAAGGGGAGTTCTCAAACAAAAGTAGCTTATTTATTTATTTATTTAATCCGTACTGGGGATTGAACTCAGGACCTTTATTTTCAGCTACATCCATGACCCTTATTTAGTTTTTATTTTGAGTCAAGTTCTCGGTAACTCACTAAGTTCCCTGGGCTGGGCTTGAACTTGTCATCCTCCTGCCTGGGGCTCCCAGAATGCTGAGCTCATAGGCATTTGTCACAATACACAGCTTATAATAGCAATTATTGTTACTCTATCTATCCTCGCAGGATTATGGTGTGTTACATGTGATAACCTCATCTACTGGGGAGGAAGCTGAGGCTCATGGGCAGACTTCACATGGGCCATCCAGGGCCAGAACCTAAGGGAGCCCCACTCCTGCCCTCAGCTCAGAGCTTATCTCATTACCCTGCACAACCCCCCAGGGAGTGCATTGACAGGTGCCTTACCTTGTGCGCATCCACTTTGGTTCTGCATTCGCTATGGAAAATGATGTAATCCTTGCTCTTTACTATTCGCATCTTTATTTATTTATTTATTTATTTATTTTTTAGGGAAGGGTCTACAGGGTGTTCAGTGTCTCACTACTAGATCAGACTCATAGTGATCCACCTGTTTACAGCCTCCCAAGAACTGGGATTACAGGCACGCACCACCAGCCCAGTCTAAATTGCCCTCCCAGTGCACCCCAGGGATGGGGCCAGCACAGTAGGCCTGGGAATCGAAACCCTGGCCCCTGCCCCTGCTTACAGTCACTTTAATCCACTGAGCTATTTGGCCAGCCCTACTATTCCCATCTTTAAAAGTCAAAATGATACTTGTGAGACCCTCCAAGCAGAAGCTCCACAAGAATGTTACATTATGCTCAATCACAAAAAGTTCATTTTCAAAATTATCTTCACTTCATTAGGAAGAACAATAATAGATTTTATGTCATGTCCTGGCTGCTATTCAAATATAAGCCCACTATCCTTCCATTGTTTTATGCTTTTTTGTTTTTATTTGATTTGATTTTAAATCAGGAAAGACCAAAACTCTGGCTCTGAAAATTCCCTTAATTGGTAAGAAGTAATAATCCCCTGGAAATCCAGTCGTTGTGACCAAAGAGGAAAATCAAAGCTCTAACAAGAAATGACTGCTGTCAAAACCACGGGGTTTTCAGAACTCAATTTTTGAACTCCTGCCCCATCCTTTCTTGGATATTCTCTCAAAATATCTGCCAAAGGTAACAGAAATCATTCCTGTAAGCAAAACCCTTCATAGGTAGTGACATTGCCGAGGGCGTCCCAGAAGAGCTTGGGGAAGCATCTGGCCAGAGCTGAAAGGCAAGGACTACTGAGTCATTCCTCCTGGGAGGGATTTCTTGAAAGTAGTTTCAAAAAAAAGGAAAAGGCACCTTCTGACCTCTGAACAGTTTTCCCTAACAATTTCCAGAATATTCTCTTCCAGAAACATTTCTTCCTTTGTTTCATGACCATCAAGAAGCACTTAGAGGACACCCACTCTCCTCTGAGGAAGCTGCAAAGACAAGGGACGGGGACAGCACATGCAGTAACTAGAGCCTTGGAAACTTAGACTATGAGCTGCAGACACATAAAGACGACACCCAGACAGGAAGAGGCTCCACTGCAGACAGAAAATTACAATATTATGCTCTGCCTGCCAGAACCACTTATCTTCTTCCAGCTTCAGTTTCTTCTTCATCACTGAAGAGGAGACCTCCAGAGTTCTGTTATCCTATGATTTGAAGGCCCCTGAATTTGGAATTTGATGCAAGCACATAGATCTGAGCACTCTCTGTCTAGGTAAACAAAGGGAATCTACAATGACCACGGATTATGGAGGTGACAACGCTGCTTAAATTGTGAGGAGTATGAGGGAAAGACAGCTCCTATACCTGAAAGAACTGTGAAAATGAAATTGTTAGAACTTTAGAATAAGCAACGATATTTATTTAATGCATGAATGATGAAACTAATAAGGTAAAAAAGCTGGTTCAAAGAATATTTGAAAAATTGAGTATAGGCTTAAAGGGTAAAATAGATTTAAATCAAGAATATATAACTTCTCAACACTATGTGAAGCCTCAACTCACACGCATGACCTGTGAAGCCCTAGGGGACAAACTGAAGTCAGATCTTTAGATCTAGGTTCACATCTAGAGTACTTCTTGATTTTATAACCTTACAAAGAGGAGAAACCCAAATGGAACAACACAAAAACAGATATAAACACCAAAGGAACAGAGCAGAGAAGCTGGGAATAAATCCTAATATACATGGTGAAATCACTTGAGACAAGAGTGTCAAGACCATACAATAGGTCAAGAACAGCCTTCTAGCTTTTTTAATGAATGGTGTTGTGGAAAATGGATATCCACATGGAAGAAATGAAGTTGGACATTTATCTTTCATTGCACACAAAAATTAACTCAAAGTGAACTGAAATCCTCAGGGGTATCACTACGCAGTTCAGCCTCTTATGAATCATCCTGACTCAGACTCCCAGCTCTGGAATTACAGACATGCACCACCACACAGTTTCAGGAGCAGCATTGCATGCAGTACCAGGAATTGAACACAAGTCCTTGCACTGGCCAAGCAGGCACTGAGACCACAAGCTATCTCCTCAGCCCAGGATGTTGGCTTTTGAGTGTTGACTTTATATTCAGATACACTACTGAATTTAGTCAGTTGATGGAAGCTTAGCGGTCTTCTATGTAGAGTGCCTCGCCATCCACAAATAACAAAAATTTTTCCTCTTCAAAAAAAAAAAAAAGAATACTGACTTGTATGTAATTAACCTTGGAAGGTTAAACTCTTTTGATTTGACAATCTTCTCATATATGTCTTATAATTATTGAAGATACAGAGATCCTCCTTGGCATGCACAAACCCCTGGATCCCATCTCCACTATACAAAGGAAATTAGAAAAGTGGGGAGGAAGGGAGGAAGGGAGGAAGGAAGGAAAGAAGGAAAATGATAGCAAATGAAGGAAGAGAGACAAGAAAGTAGGTAAGAAAAGCATGTCTATCAGCCCTCTTTTTAGAAGAATAAAGAATAAATCTTTGTGATTTCCTATCTGGAAAATACATACAGCTTCAATGCAAAATATATTTTGAAAAGGAAAAATATATTTACTTGAAGGAGAGCAAAATTAATAGTTATTGGAGAAGGCTTTAAGAAGATCGTTGGTACACAGGGAAAATATGGTTTTATGTTGACTAGTTATTAGTCAAAATGACAATACAGTGTTTTAAAATATGTATAGAGAAGAGGCAGTACAATTGATAGGAAACTTAATGTTTTCAGATGTGAGAAGCTGCTGCTGCGTTCCAGGAATCCCCAGACCCAGTCCTAGCCCAGGTCCAGTGAGCTTGTGGAGAGCTTCCTGCTACTCTGTGCCAGCGGGACCAGTCCAGCCCAGGCGCAGCATGGGCCAGACCCTCTCCCATCCCCTTCGGACGCCCCCTACCACTCC
>NDGN011472978.1:0-14611 GCA_002564285.1 Tympanoctomys barrerae
GGTGTTTGTAAATAGGATGTTGAGTCTGCATCTTGTACAGCAATTAACCACTAAGAAGAATGTGTGCAGTGTGTTAATTAGTGAAACTGTCCTAGCGATTTGACTTGAAACTGTCTCACTGCTACTTGTTTATCAATAAAATTATGGCAAAAATAAAAATAAACCTGTGAATTAAATATCTCTTCGATGGATGAGAAGTGTAACATCTAGATGAAGAATTCAAGAGCCCTGAGATACTAATTCCAGCTTTGATGCTATTCATAGCTAAAATTTATTGAACCCTTACTAAATGACATACATTATTGTATCAAGTACTTCAGAGTCATTATCTTATTTAATCATGAGGTCTGCCTAATAGGATGAGAAAATTGAACTTCAGAAAAATTAAGTGACTTGCTCAAGGTCACACATTTAACAACAACACGGACCTTGAACTCAAGATCCAGATCTGTCTAACTTCAAATCACTATTCTCATCCTCTACCTGTATTGTCTCCTAATCCACAAGATAGTCAGCCAAGTGTTTTGGATCCTGGGGATGTCTTTATATGCAAAAATCAAAGAATAGCTCTAGGATTTGCCTTGGTCATTTCACTGCTCGTATGCTGTGCACCAATACTCCACACACACTTTGATCCAGGAACATTTTCAAGCCCCCATTCTCAGGGTGGAGTCTTCCTTCTCCTGGTCCACAATATTTCTCCATGTGTCATGTTCTGGAGGCCCAGGCCACTGCCCTACCTGGAAACACCTCCAGGTTCTTCTACCCAACCTTCGAGATGAGTGTGGCTCTTAGATAGGTAATAAGATAAATAAAGCCAATTCCCAAGAGGCAAGGCTTAAAAGTCAAGAAGTTTCAGGGGCCCTCAGAATTAGCAGCAGAAAAAGATATGTAATTAAGGTCAGAGGATAGAGAATGAGGCTAGATGGCAACACCTGGGAAGATTTGTGGAGGCAAAAGTACCCATGCAAAGATCTTTTTAGAGGGTCTGTGTAGAGTTCAGGATAGGAGTACATCAGGAAGGGCAACAAGCCACATAAAACTCAAGAAATGGTGCTGCGGGTAAGGAATATGTAACATATCTCCACCAGGCCCGCTGGGAGAAATTACCCCTCACCAGCCACCTTGAACGAACTAGCACATCCCTAACTTAGAGTCTGAGATTCCCAAGGGATACCAACCCACATTATAGGGACTCATAAAATATCCTTTTCTCTTTTCAAAGAGATTTGTACCAATACTTTGATTTGGAAATATTTTTTAATCCATTATATGTACTAGTGACCTTTGGCAGGACATTTCATCTTTCTGGAACAATTCTTCCTCTTTTCAGGGGGGAAAGGATTAGAAAGATGAGAAATTTTAGTTCTATGAATTTCAGACTGGAAAGGCATTTTGCAAGCTGACAGACCTTTCTGAGATTGCTGCCCCAACTGATGGCCTCAAGGTCACCAACCTTGAGCTCAAGAATGTTTAGCTAGAAAACAAAAATCAAGAAAAGGGCGAGACTTGCTAATTTTTCTGTGGAATGGAATCGCCCAGGGAGAAGGACACATACAAACATTTGTATCAGAGAGACTGATTTATTTTTGTGGTTTCCACATCACAGCTCACACTTGTCTCTGAAGAAAAGAAAAAACCAGGGACATGTTTTGTTGTAGTCTGCAATCTGGAGACAATGGCGATACCATCTGATCACTGAACAATAAAGAAGTGAAGCAGAGACACAGATAGGCAGAGCTGATACTATACAATCAGAGGA
This sequence comes from Tympanoctomys barrerae, assembly GCA_002564285.1. Lineage (NCBI taxonomy): Eukaryota > Metazoa > Chordata > Mammalia > Rodentia > Octodontidae > Tympanoctomys > Tympanoctomys barrerae. The sequence goes on from NDGN011472978.1 coordinate 1,763, forward strand.
GGCAAGTCCATATTTATTCTTGTCTCTTTTGAAACACTACTCATCCCTTTTCCAACCTGTCCTCAGTGTATACTTCACTATTATCCAGAAAGGTAAGAGGACAGGTCACCTGTCGCTTTATTTACCTGCCCAGGAGGGGTGTTCTCTACGACTCTGACCTCGTGTCTCCTCCACTGTCTCTGTAGAGAGCTTGTCCAAGCACACAGGCTCAGCGCTACGTTCCAGGAGGCTGACTCTCAGATCTTCTGCTCCAGCTCTCAAGTGCTAGCTCACCGGGGCCAGCAGCAGTACCTACTTCTCTGTTACTTGCAGCTGTTTCTAGGTGGATGCTGCCCATCACGCAGCTCGCACAGCTCCCTTCAATCAGTCAACTAGCTTTTCACTTATTACTCTAGTTTTTTTTTCTGGGAGGAAACAACACACAAGTTCAGGACTCTCTTGAGCTTTAAACAGACAAAATGCCTTTGGACTTCTAGCGTTCTCATTACCATGACTGGTGGGGCCAAAGGCTCCCCTTCAAGCCTTATCCTCTTCTCTGATGACTTAGACCCATGGCCCAACATTTTTGTTAAATTTTGATTCTCTTTTCTAAGACTCTTACCTGTGACCATTTTAGCTCCCACATAAGGATGCCTAGTAGGCATCCCTCTTGCCTGCCTGCTCCACAGGGACCTTGACTGGCTTTGATTTTTGAACTTGGAGTAGTTCTACCCACTCCCACATCTGGCTTCTCTGATTGTCTTCACTGTGTGCTTGACTGGCTGTTCATTTATTTTCTGATTAAAGCTTAACCTGGATCAACTCTACTCTCCCAACTCTACTTTCTTTTTGGATCTTTATTTCAATCATATGGCCCATATTTTTATATGTCCAACCTTCTGAAACAAAAATAGAACTATCTTTACATGTAAACTGAATAAGTTGAATGGTGTAATTCTTTTACAACTCTAAAATGCTGTGACTTAAAAACACACGAAGGTCATTTAGCTAAACTCTTTATTTTGAGAGATGAGAAGCAGACTCAGGATGATAAAGTAACTTGACAGCCTGGGGACAGAGCCAGGACTAGAAGTTAGGTCTTTTGAGTCTTGAGTCTCACTGAAAAGCTTTGCTTACCTTTGCCATCTCCCTCTTCCTTTTCAAGTAGGTCTTCGTTCAGTTCCCCAGCCATATTTTATAGGTTTTTTTAAAATTAGGAAGTCAGAAAATAAAAGACCCTTACTCCCTAGTCATTCCTTGTTTAGTAGCTTCAAGATGACATTGGGAATGTGCAACCCACTTATAAGAACAAACTGTTTTCAAGGACATGAGCACACTGATTGCTTGTGTGCCAGTGGCACACTAATTACAAATAAGTCCTGCCTATTTATTAAAGTAGAGCCCTTCTAGACATTTCCTGAATGCAAATGATCCTTCTCCACAATTAGGGTAAATTAGCAAGGTTTTATTGAACTAATGAGACAATGTTTGTTAGACTTGTCTTTATGTTTTCCAGGCTGTTTTGAGACAAGAGTCTATAATTGGGATCCTCAAAGTGCCGTAACCAAGGCAGACTGCACAAGAAGGGAGGTTATCAAAACTTCTAGTCCTCCAGAGAATGTGGCCTGGAAGATATGCATGCATGCATGGATGCACAGGACATGTGCCCATACGCATATGCACCTATCTGCAGAACAGGTCATGCTTACATATGCACACATAACACAAAACCACATGCTTCCTTTCACAGTTGAGTGTCCTCTTTTCTTGCCAACAAGTGCTTATCCAGAATTCCATAGTCTGAAATCTTGTCTGATTCATGAGGGAGAATATGAATACAGCAAAATTAATGTCAGGCACCCTTTATTGTAAACAAGGTTATTGCTTTAAGTTAGCAACACTTATCACAAACTTCCAAGGTGGAATTATTGCCATTCAAGAGAGGAAGACATTGACCCTGGGATAGATCCAAAATACATGGCTGGTAAGATGAGTTGGCATTCAATCCCTTGGTTTTTCTACTATACCTCAAAAGCACATTTTTCCCTGTTGCAGTTTCTTTGGCTGAATCTCTATTTGGACACCCAAACTAATACTCTTTCCTTGAGAAACTCCTTGCCACTTGACATAAGGTGAAGCTCTGGCTTAGGTTACTAGCCTGGTCCCCAGCCTGGTTGTTTGATCTTTCAGTCTCTGTTCCTGCAGCTCTATAGGAGAGAGTGGCCAAAGAGTTAGTTTAGGTTGGGAACTGACAGGGTTCCCAGTCAGAATCACTGTTTTGAGGTCTGTGATAGTTGATTTTATGTGTCAACTTGAGAGGGCTAAGTGATACCCAAGTAGTTGGTAAAATATTTCTAGTCTATCTGTGAAAGTGTTTCTGAAAAAGATAGCATTGACACCTACTTTATTCAGGATTGATTACTACTTTATGCAGGGTGGATCCACCTTTATCAGTGTGAGCAGACAACATCCAATCCATTGGAAGCTTGAATAGAACAAAGAGGAGAAAGGTGGTTTCTCTCTTCCTGAAGTGGGGCATCCATCTTCTACTCCTGAACTCAGATGCTCTTGTTTCTTGGTCTTTGGAAGACCAAGAAAGGTCAGCAGTAACCCCACCCTCCATTCCTCATTGTGATTCTCAGACCTTGCGCCTGGACCAGAGGCTACATACATCACTGGCTCTCAGGGCTTTGAACCCTTATCAAGTTGTATCACTGGCTTTCCTGGTTCTTCGACTTGCACATGGCAGAACATGGAACAACTTGCTGACCTCTATGATTTGATTAGCTAATTCTTGCAATAAGTTGCCTTTAAAAATCTAATAAGTTGGTACAGACACATACACAGAAAGAGAGAGGAAAAGGGAGAGGGAGAGGGAGAGCAAGAAGGAGAAGGATAGAGAGAGGGATTAAGAGAGAGAGAAGAAGGGAGAGAGGGAAGGAGAGAGAGGAAGAGAGGAACGGAGAAGGGGAGAGAGGGAGAGAGAGGGATCCAACAAGAGTAGGATCAGAGAATGACACTCCAGTTTACAGGGGAGCCTTTTTGTTGTTATTTCTTTCTAATTAGTACTCCACTCATAATTTGAATTATGAGCAAATTCCCTTTTAGACTCTAGTCATACCAAATACGGTCAGGGCTTCATAAATCTAACTTTGACTTTTCTAGAATTTTAAAGATTGAGCATGATTAACAGAATATATGGCTACAAAAATAATTAAAGGAAGCAGAGATTTTCAGAGGCCACAGATTTTGTGACAGGTCAGGTAGTACAAAAAAATTCACATTGGTGGTTCTGATAGAAAACACCATATTTACAGGTAGTAAGTAGTGGCTTTTCTTTTATTGGCTGAATTTGTTTAGGACTGTAATGATTTGTGTAAACCTCAGAGAGCTAGATATCTTGCTCTGTAAACTTTGAGGACTAAATCCACTCATCAATTAACAAATTTCACCCTAATCAGAAAGCAGACAGCCTCTTGTATGAGTGTACTCATACAAAAGGCTGTATTCTGCTATTATTCAATCTCTATACTTCAGTACTCCTGGGAATTTCTGGGACCAGAAAATGCAGACCATAGATCCAAGTTTTTATGGTCTGCTCTCTGAAAGTATTTTTGTAGCAGAGGAAGCTAGAGGAAAATAAAGCAAAATTAGTACCCTTTTATCTTTCTTTTTAAAGTATACTAAGTGGTAGGTTTCTTAGCTTTGAGGAACATAAGAAAATAGAGATGGATGGTTACAGGAAAGCATGTCTAGAATTAATGAATTAATTTGTTGATCACATATTCACTTATATATTTATTTACCACTTAAAAACCATTTTAAAAGTGTATGCAATATGCAAAGCAGTGAGCTTTGTAGATGAGAGGGAAAGACAAAAACACATGGTCCCTGCTTTCAATAACATTATATTTTATTGGGGAAGTAAAACACTTACTCATCTCATACAAGGTACTCTCAAGCAGGTGTTAACAATAAAACATTCATGGTCCTGGAGCATAATTTAGAATGAGGCAGGCAGAGATGGGAGGTGAGGGCCTTGGATGTGGAGAAAGAAAGCAGGGAACAGCTGTGGAGTGGGAAAGGCAGGAAGGACAAAGACTGGTTGAAAATGCCGAGTGAAACTCCCTGGCCAGAGTGAGGGCTCATGGGGAGAATTATTACCTCAGTGGAGAATGGCCGGTTGTTTGTAAAGGGGCTTTAGTACACTGTGAAGGAGTTTGGTTTTTGTTATGGTTTATATTGTTTTCCCTTGAAAGCCTCATGCAGTCCTGGGGCAGCTTCTGCAGTGTGATTACTTCGTACTCCAATGTTGGGATTATGGGTGTGAGAGCTGCTGGGATTATGGGTGTGAATGCTACATTTGCCCTGAGGTGGACAGCCTGAAGGCATTATAAAGAACACAGACAGGCTTACTCTCTGCTGCTGCTGCTGCCAACTGCTGCTCCTCCTTCTTTTGTTCTTGCTGTTTTTCGCTGCCATGATCTGCTGCCCTTCTCCATGTGCCACTCTGCCTTGGAGCCAGCAGAGTATGGACTGAAACTTCCACAAACTCTGAGTCAAATAAACTCTTCTTTTCTTAATTCTGGTGTTGGGTGTTTTGTCCCAGCAAGGAGAGAAAAGTAACTGAGTTTTCATTTGAAAATCAGTGGGAAGCTCAGGAAGGTATCTTATCTAGAAAGTTATATATGCAAAGTTGTGTGTGTGTGTGTGTGTGTGTGTGTGTATCCTCTGGCAGTAGCCGTAAGAAAAATATTTAATGATAACTGTGAAGATGGGCCACAGATCAGCTCTTCAGGTGTCAAATTTTGAGGGGAGGAAGCCTGAACCAAGCTGCTGAGAATTTCTCTGCAGAGGGAGGGCCACACCTGAAATACTTCCAATGGAATTGCTAAAGAACAATAATTAGTGTCAAACCTTCCCTAGCTTCTGTAATCTAGAGACCAAAACTACAGACATCATACTTAGGCAATCATTTGCTGGTATTTTTTGGATGCTGCTTAGAATTGGTCAGAAAAATATGTGAGTGACCTGGAAGTGTCAATTTCACCCAGACAGAGCCGCTCCTGGGTTCACTACCATTTGTATTCAATGGTTATTGTCTTCTGAGGAATGCATTCTAGCGGAAGGCTGTTTTGCCTCGCAGCCTTCTTCTTCCCAGACCTTCGAAACCAGGGCCTCCTAAACATAGCTGCCTCGAAGGAGGGAAAAATTCTTTCCTGCTTAACATTCTGCGAAAGGCGCCAGCAAATCTCCGAAGTCAATCATCATGAATGAAGCCATTTAAGAGTGAGGCCCGAGACTCCTCTGTGCGGTTGAATAACCAGGCGGAGTGAATCACTGGCAGAGGAGACTGCGGGTGACTTTCTTTCTGCTTTGTCACCCTTTATGACCCACTGTACAGTCCCAGTGCCCTTCATGGAAACATCTTGCTTTGCAAAAAGAAACAGATAATAACTGCAGAGAGGAGAAATGCTATCCCTGCAGCCTGTTATTTAAAAAGTCTGGAGAAATGGAATGCTGGGAGGCCATACTCTTACCCTCTGTACTTGTTCCTATACTTTGCAGCATCACGCCCTGAACTGCAGCAGCTGCCACAGATGCTTCATGGAGGCTGCATCTGTCCTCGATCCTAGGATGTGGCAGGGAAAGAGATGGTCAAGCGGCTGCTGGAGGCCCACGACCCCTTGGCCTCCACACTGCCAGCTTCTGTTCAGCTCAAGCAGCCTGGGCAGAACAGCTCTGTTGGTTCCATCTGTCCTGGCTTACAGAGGGGACCCTGGCTCCAATCCAGTGGCAATGGACATCTTTTTCTGGCTCTGGAAGCTGCAGCCCCCTCAACCCCGAGGTCAGTACAGCAATGAGAGGAAAAGCTGTACAGATTTAAGTGCAGGCCGGAGGCCACTGTTTGTGAACCTGCTCTTCGCTCACACGTGTGTGTGCCTGAATGCGCGAGGCAGCGCTGAGTGCTGGCGTGAGAGATGAGAGTCCTGCGCGTCCTTTCAGCTTCGGTGCTGAGGTTCTAGCACAGTGCGTGCTCATTTGTTTCGTGTTTGTTGAGCACTTATCGTATGTCAGGAAAAATGCTGGTAGCTGTGAACATTAAGAGAAATGGGACCTATAGATACCAGCATGCTTCCCGTGAACATTGAGGGCAGTCGGGCCCTGAGAAACATGCTTGAAGATATTTAGGAGAGAAGGATTAGGAGAGCTATTTGATCTCCCTGTACTATTTATTCATTTATTTATTTATTATGCATTTCATACAGGGTCTCACTACATAGGTCAGACTTGTAGTCATCCTCCTGTTCTCAGTCTCCCGAGCACTGGGATTACAGGCATGGGCCACCATGCCCAGTCTCAATCCCCTCATTGCGCTCTGGGGCTGGGGCTGTTTTTTATTCTTTAAATGTGGACCTGAGCATTGTTTCTAAGACCGCTTTTCATTCTAGCAATTTGTGGTTCTGTGAATGGTTTCTGACCCCTGCAGAAATAAGCTTGAGAGAGCAGTGTGAACCCCCAACACCCATCACTCTCATGCTTGGCCTGGCTGCTCCTGTATCTCAGAGACTGGGTTGCTCAAGTCAGCCCTACAACTCCTACAGACTGGATTTTGGTCATATGCCTCTAAGTGCCTCTGTTCAGACTACACCCTCAGTAGGGGCCGAGAAGAGATTTTGTATTTAAACCTCTCTCTTATGATTCTACAAATCATAAACTATAGAATACTCACTGTTATGCCCTGAGGAGGAAGAGCTTTTGCTAGAAATTCTAGAAAAGCAATTCATTTTCTATCCAATCCATTTCCTAGCTTCTGAATGTGTTAACTATTAGCTGCTAGGTAGACTTTTACTTGGGAAGTTTTTCAGACTACTCTGTTTGGATAAGGTCTCTGCACTAAAACTCCTTCAGCCTTGTCATTGATGAGAGGCCAAGGGACGAGAGTTTGGAAACCACAGCCTGGAGAAGGGTGTATGGAAGAGAGCTGTGGCTCTGTCTGTCTAAGGCAGACTCACAGAATTCAAATGTTGCAAAGAACATTTAATGGTAATCAAGTCCTTCTCAGAAGAAGCTAAAGGTACCCAGCAAAATCAGATGAGATTCAGAAGGGTTACTAGAGTCTCCTGATTTTTTTCACATAGAAAACACAGCTCTTCTTCTCATAAGGACAGCCTAAAGGATGGGTGAACCTAGACACCAAACTGGTGAGCTGTAGAGAGCTGTGAGTAGCCGCGCCTGCAAGATGGTGCCGGTTTCCGCCTTCCACCCCCCCGCGTTGAGTGCTCTCTGTAATAAACAACTCCATATTTGGCTAAGGCTGAGTGTATGGCTCACTTCCGCGTACCTGGACCTATCGGCAATGCCTACATGACGCATCAGGATTGGGTGCCATAAGGAATATAAGCCAATCGCGGGCTTCCCCCGTGGTAGAGAAGATTGTAATTAAAGGCCTGAATAAATTGTGGAAAGAAGAGCTGGGTGTTGCGTCTTCCTTGCTGGCAAGGCAGCACGCGACAGTGAGCATCCACTCACATAGAAGAAACCTCATCCCAGTCCTCTGGGACATCTAATTAAGCCTAAGTTACTTGCCCAACATGCTAAGGACAGCCTTGGCGTGAGTGAGTTAGAGCCTTAGTTGCTTGTAAAAACTTACTATCCATTTTTCCAGCACTTGCTTTCTGAAGTCAGGCTTGATAAAAGCAACACACATACAAGGAATTTTTTTATTTAGTTTTTCTTTCTTTTTTTGAGACTTGTCAGCTATCCTTTATACCAGCCTCATTATATAGTAATAAAAGATGCCAATGACATCTCCTGCCAGCTGCTGATTTTTTTTTTTTTGTGTGAGAATCCTCCTCAAAAGGATGAGAGCATTTGGCATGGCCTAGGGTTATTGTTCCTCAAGGGGCTCCAGCCTTGCTTATCCTACAGATATTGGAAATCTTTCATCTTAAAAGTCTTTTCAGAAAAGGCTTTAGAAGTAGTGCCCAGCTCTGTGACAACTCCACACCTCAATCAAAACAGTATTTATTCATTTTTATCCTGCATCAAGTCTCTGTTGAGCTTAAGGGATTTTACCTCTAAGTGTCACCAACACTTCCAGGAGAGGTGGGCATGGCAGGGAACTGCTCTCCATATTTTTGAGAAGTAAGAGATACTTTAATGCCAAAGGAAATAGCAAGGTTTTTGGTGTTAACAGAGGGAAAGAGACTGGCATTCATTCATGGAATATAACTTATGTGCCCAGCTACCACAGAACTAGATTCATATCTGCACCAAGCTACCACAGAACTAGATTATTGCATACATATATAATATATATTATTTATTTATTCTTTCATGCATAAAGTTTTTGAGATGATAGTCAAGGCTGGCCTTGAACTTGCTATGTAGCTTTGGCTAGCCTTGAACTTATGATCCTTCTGCTTCAAATTCCCTGGATATCTACACCAATCTGGCTCTTTTAAAATTTTCATGAGATACTTCATTTAATTCTAAAGAAAAAAGTGAAAGGAGGAAATGAGGTGTGGAAAGGAAGAAGAAACTGAGAAGTACTGAAGGAAATTGACTTTCCTGCGGAGGCGTCTGGTAACAATAGATAAAAATAAGACATGAACCAGAATTGCAACCCTCAAGTCCTTGCTCTTTGTACCATACTGTGTGACCTTGAAAACTGTGTGGGTCCTTCGAGGACTAACCAATGGCAGCAATGAGTGTGAAAGGGGAAGAAGGAACCAGAGCCTGGGTTATACTGTATCTCAGCCTGTCTTCCCCATGCTGCTGTAGCTGTATTCTCTAAGCAGTGAAGCAACTTGCCATTGGCAACAGACTATGCCTCTAGAAATATCTCTTCAATTTTCTCTGGTTCTTCATGATCAACTGGTGTTTACTGGGCAAGTAATCTAAGCCATAAAATTGCCATAAACTGCAATAGACCAAGCTAACAGAAAATGTACGCTGTAGAGAAAAAAGGCAGACAAGAATAATGATTCCTCACTTCTTCCACTCAAGAAAGAAGAAAACAGGAAGGGGTGAGCGAGTCCTCTGGAAATCAGAGAATTTCCTCTCTGGGAGGTTTTGACTGAACTTACCTTATACACACCCAGGCACACACGCATCCTCTGTGTGCACACTACAAATGACAATAAACAGAGAAAACAGAGAAAGGAAGGTACGTGCTCCTTGTAAAGTCTTAAAAAGCAGTAGACAAGCCTAATATTCTTTTGACCTGTAGAATCTCTCCTTCCCATTTCTATCCTCAGAGGTTATCATAATGATAAGTTAAGAAGACGTGCTTTCAGAACTTTTTCAAATGTAGTACATGTGTATCCAGAGACATTTTCATAAGGATAAGTCCACGTGCTACTTAGGTAGTGAAAATTTAATTCTAAATACAAAAAAGAAAGACAGACAATGTGAAGCTTTAAAAAAATGCAAATTTCACTTTTGGAATGAACCTTCTGATTCAACTTTTAGGGTGTCCAACAGATCTATGCGTTATCTAGAGTTAGGCTTAGGTACAGTTGTACTGTAAATAGTGTATCTGACCAATTGTCAACAGTTTAATGACAATGTAATATTATAGATGGTTGACCTGAAATATTCATACTGGAAAACTATGTAAAAATCAGGTTGTATGAAAGAATACCGATATCTGTCAGTGAAATAAGCTCAAAGGGAAGACTTTTTATGAATTCCATAAAGCTTGCATTATACTTCATGAACATGATAGTTGCATAATACCCACTGACTTAATTTTATGAATTTAGCATTAGGGTTATTATATATTATGATTACAATGAAAGCAAAGAAACTAAGCAATCAAATCAGGGAGGTTGCCATGAAAGTATGTCACTCAGCCCAAAAGTCAAATGAGAGAGGACTGAGAAGGCAGCCGGTATCGGAATCCCAGATTTCTTCTGTTTTAAGAGTTCAATTGTTTGTTCATTCATTTATGATTTCTCTGTTTACTCAGTCAGCACCTGTGCTCTGGGTGCTCTTCTAGGTGCTAGACACACATAGTGGAGAAGGAAGACCATGCAATTTAGAGAGAGACGCGGCTAAAGTTCTTGGAACCAACATTTACTAGCCATAAGATTTCAGCCAAGTCACATAACCACTACAGAGTGCTTCTAATAACCAATTTACCAGCGAGGGGATTAGAAATAAAAATTCACAGAACATCTCGCATAGTTCCTGGCACAGAGAATATGTAGGCAAAAATTATATTTGGACAGAGCCTCTATGCTAAAGGAGCTCACCATCTGGTAAGAGACAGAGAAAAATAAAGAAAAAATTGGAGGAGAGTTCCACTTTTGAAATGGTGGCATGAGGAGCTTTGCACCACTTCTCCCCAGTGAAAGAGCTGTAACTGGTAAACATTCTTTTTTAAAAACACAATAGCTTGAATTTTTTAGAAACTGCCATGAGGAAATAGACAAAGGGAAAAACATTTATTCAAAAAATCTGTTGGACCTCATTATGAGCAAGGGTCTATGATATTTGGACCATGACCTGCTTTCTTCTTCGCCCCAGGAAGGCTGAGCTGAGAACAGAGGACCCTCCTCTCCAAGATCCTCATCTGGTCTGGTATCTCCCCAGGAAAGATAGATCGAAGCATTTCTTGCGCTCTCTAGCTACATGTGACAGAAGATAAGCTCCAGGAAAACACAGCTTAGGGACCAGGAAGCCCTTACTCCACTTATCCCATTTTCTGAGTGAAGGTTTTACTTTAGATCTGACATGCAGAGGATACCAGGACCCTATTTACCCTTAATACAGCTCACTTGTAAGAGAAGGTTCAAGCTGAGAGACAAGTTGAGAAGAGACTCTATTAACCCTGCCTAGCATCCTCTCATAAACCAAGTTATTGTCCCAAGAAAGCTAAGGCACAACCCTCTGTTCACAGTCCTAGAGCCATAACAGAGATTTTGCACATGGTGAAAGGTAAGCCAGAATAATAGATGTTCAACTTCTCCTTAAAGGAACCGAACTCATTTGAAATAGAGTGTGTGGAAATTCAAGCCGAAGGGTGGTCTCAAAATAATTGTTATTCTGGTGTGAAGCAAGTGACAAGTGATTGGTAGTCATGCAAAGAATAAGTGAAGCCTCAGGTCATCTTTTAACAGAGAGAATCACAGAAGGAACTCCAAAGAAAGTTCTTGGGATAGGGAGGAAAAAGCTTTCAAACACCAGCCTCAAAAACTGTTCTTACAAATGAAAACACACTTAACTGGACCAACTGTGGGGCAGTGTATGCCCAGAGTTTTGCTAAAAGCAAGGAACAATTAGCTGACAATGAGTGGATACCAACAGCTTGGTATGATGCCAACAGAGGCAGAAAATTTAGCAGAAATTAGAAAATGAACAAATAAAAGTTTATTGAAACTCTTGGCATTAGGGCTGGGCAGATAGCTCAGTGGATTAAGGCTCTGCTTAGGAAGATACGACCAGTGTTCCATCCCAGGCATGTCATGCTGGCCCTGCCCCCATGGCATACTGAGATGGTGATTGAGACTGGGTGTGGTGGTGCATGCCTAATCAGCACTAATCTCAGCACTTGGGAGGCTGAAAACAGGAGAATCACTACGAGTCCAATCTGTGCAGTGAGAGCCTATGGATCCTGCACTAAACACATAACAAAACAAAAGCAGTTGGCATCATAGGAGGACCATATCCCCAAGACTGTACCTTCTGAAGTAATACTAAATGATTCATCTACAGGGAGACAGATTTCACAAAAGACAGAGAAATAGGTACTGGAGCTCAGGACTTTGGCATAGCTTTTTAGAAGACGTAATTTAACCCTCACCATCCACATATAAACTCATCACTGTAAAAATATTAAAAGGGAAAAATATTGAAAATGGCAAAAGAAAAAATAACTTGTCATTCACAAAACAATATCAAAAAGATGAACAGCTGTCTTCTTCTGAAACAATGGAGGCCAAAAGCCAATGGAAATACATTCGAAGTACTGAAAGAAAAATCTCCATCAACCCAAAGCCTTGTATCTAGTGAAATGCTCTTTGAAAAATGAAGGTTAAAAAAACCATTTCCAGATCAACAAAATCTCAAAGAATCTGTTAGTAATAGACCTACCTTACATGAAATACAAAAGGAATTCTTCCAGATTAAAAGCAACATCAGATACTAATTCCACACACATTACTAGCACAGAAAACAAAGAACACTACACAGTAAATATAACTGTGTAGTTATAAATGATACCTTAAATGATTAGGTTCCTCTCTTAAAAGATTTAAAAGGCAGTTATATGATATTTATATAGTAATATTTGGGGGCATAAAGGAATGACATAAAACAGCTATTCTTCATTCACAGAGACAAATCAAACATGGCAAATAAAAATTTAACATAATCAACATTATCAGCTTACTTAATACAAAATTACATAATGTAATCATTATAACAAAGTATTTTCTGTTGGTCTTTCTATATAGTATTTGTGTGCGATGCACAACAACAATACTAAAATGAAGGCGAGGAAAGCTACATGAGAGTCAGTTGCTACACCTCACTAAAACTGAGTTTCTATAAATCTAAAATAGATTGTAATGCAGGGAAATGCACTGTATATGGGAGGCACTAGAGAAACTATTGAAAAAATAATTCTAAAGAATATAGAAGATCATTGCCTTGCCCATCTTCTACATATAACTGTAGGGCTTGACATTGTCATGTTTCCTAGCTCTTCTCCTTTCCCTCTCTTGATTAGTTAGTCTTTGAGATCCTGCTTTCCTTTTACTTGTATTATACCTTTGTATTTGTATTTCTTCTTTTAATTTCTTATACTAGGGAAACTATATGATATTTACACATGTGTTTCTGGTTTATTTCACTTATGAG
>NDGN011472979.1:0-12436 GCA_002564285.1 Tympanoctomys barrerae
GGCAAGCGCAAGGGCCTGAGTTCAATCCCCAGTTCCGCCAAAATAAATAAATAAATAAATAAACAAATATAAACAAATAAGTCAAGAATAGACCTAACATAAATAATACGATTGTTTGATTATTTACTTTTTCAGATAAGGAAAAGATAAATGATGAAAGAAAGGAAGGGTGAATGAAAGGATTTGCTGAGGGAAGAAAGAAAGTGAAAGGAAAACTAATAACCTAAGAATTAATAGAAAAAGAAATTATTTGTGCTTATAGAAGCATGTATCTGTGTATTTTCATAGTGTCAGTAGTTGAGGTTTCAAAATAGCAGGTACAAAATTTTCATATTGGCTAATTGTTAATAAAGAGCAATTTATACTTTTAAATTCTTCCTCATTTCTTTAAATATAATTTTTACATTTTATTGGACATTATAATTAAATTTACCTTAAACATGATAAAACATCTTATTTGATTTTACCTTTTAAAGGTATTTTACATGAATTTTGATACACTTATCAGTGCTCCAATGTATTACTTATAAATTACAGACTTCCAAAATGTTCTTGAACATAAAGATTACAATAAATCAATATACTTATGAGAATTGTTCGGTAATGTCCTTTAAATTTGTTTAAACAATGAAGAACTTTGAAAATAATGTTAGGAAAAATTATAAAAATAATACATTTCCCTTTGCAACAGGTTAATCATAAAAAGATTACTGTTGTCAACACATTGTATAAGTGAGATGATCTAGATACTATCAGCATAGGAGATAGTTTATTTCTTACTTTGTTGCTTACGTTTTCAGATGAAATACATAAAAGATTGACTTACTCTATGCATTTATAATTGAAGTTTTTAATTGAAATGCTAACAAGTTTTGATACACGGAGCCACATTTTTTAGAGCAACTCATGAATACAATGGGCAACTAACTTACCATATCCTTACCATATCCAATATTTTTATTTCATTTCATTCTTCTGCTTACATAATTAAAATAGTTACCCCATATATGTGTAGTTGTAACTTTTTATGTATGAATGTGAATTTATCTTATGAAATCTATTTGTATGTATTGACGCAAAAGTATATATGCTTGTCTTTTTTATAATTACTGATTAAATATTTTTGTTGGCAGAGTCATCCTTACTCCTTAATTTTGTGAGACAGGGTGGATACAAATTAATAATGCTTGTATTTTCTTGCAAAATTTTAGAAACTGAAAGTAATAATAAATCTCCCTATTTGCAAATTTGTCCTCTAATTGTATAAACTTGTGGATTATTTTCCCCAATGAGTGGAAATTTTAAGTGTAATTTAAGATAAAAGAAGAGAGTTCTATCATAAAATTTCAGTTTTTTCCCTAAGTGGCAAAATACAAAGCTTCAAACTAAAAGAAAGTGTTCACCTTTCATTAACATTTAAAGTTTTTGTAATTAATCCTGTTAGGAGAAGAACCTCTTTTGTGTAAAGGTCTACTAAAATCTGTGGGAGTACAAAGTTTTGGTGAGAAATTAGCAAAAAGAAATTTGGCAGTGGAGTTCTGCCCCCTTAAAGGATCTTCAGCTAATTAAAAGTGAAGAAATCAGCGTGTGGAGAGGAACACACTATTAGGATATTTATAATGCAAACCTTTATAAACTTCTTTGCTTTCTCCTTTCTGTGTTTTCCTAACCATGGACAAATGCCATCTAACATTAAGGAAATTGGCTGTTTAATCTGGACAATCTCCAAAGCCCCAATGTGTAGAGATGAAAAATAAATAAATATTGGAGCCAGGATGTTACACTTCTTATCTTCTGAGAGTTACTAACTCAGAGGTACCATATGTGGTGGCTGTCTGTGGTTAGCATGGTCAGGACTATTATCAAGTGTATTGAACCTCCAACACTAATTCAAGTGTCATGAATTTTGTTTTAAAAGCAATTCTTCTGCAGTCAGGTTCTGGCATAACTTCAAAGCTAGCACTCAAAGTCAGAAAGTTGAAAATTGTGCAAGCTTATTTAGATTTCTTAAATGGTCTAGTTTAGGAGATTTGTGGGCACTTGAAGCTTTGTAAACTATTCCAGAATGAGAAAAGTTAATCTGTGAAGCACCAAGTTCAATAACATGACATTCAATTCATTTCAAAGGCTTTTATTCTTGGGTATCAAACAAAACAGCCAGCGTTTCTCCAGGGCATAAGATACAGGCTTTATGTATGTGTATTCATTTATTTATATATTTTTAATGAAGGCATTGCTTATACTGAGGATTATGTTAGTCAGAGCCTGAAGTATCTGTATTTTTGTGTACAAAAGAACAAAAGCGGACTGCATTTTAAAAATAAAAAAGAAAGTAAAAAGATAAAGCAATAGGGGTAAATTGCATTCACAAAGCAAAAAATTTCTATAATACAGATGAACTTTGGCATAAAATTACCCTTAGTTACTGTAAAAGGTTTATCAGTGTGACATTTGAAATTTAAAAACTACATATTCTCTCTGTCAGGCTCTGTCTCTGTCTCTGTGTGTCTGTCTGTCTGTCTCTGTCCTTTGTCTTCCATTTAAAAAAGCACCTAATTTTTATTTGTAGGATACATGAGGTGAATATTTTTACATCATTGTCTCAACCTCTTTCCACAATGTTTTTCAAAGTACATTTTCAAATATTAGGCCATTTAAAGATAATTTATTTTTTATTATTTTTTAATGTATTTAGTACAGGATCTACAGAGTACCACTATGTAGATTGGACTTGTAGCGATTCTCCTGTTTTCAGCTTCCCAAGCGCTGGGATCACAGGCGTACATGATCACACCCAGTGCCATCTCAGCACACCCCTGGAGGTGGGGCTGGCGTTGCAAGGTAGGACTCAAACTTTGGTCCCTGCATCTGCCTACTCAGGCACTTTAATCTGCTGAGCTATCTGGCTGGCCCCTAAAGAAAATTTAGAACTAATAAAAATAGGCTGTTGTGCTGTAAGAAGGTAAAAACTCTCCCTGTGTAGTTCAAGTTCATCTGTATACGGAGTGTGCAGTCTGACTAGCTGAGCTGAAACTCACAGCGCACTTCCTGTCTTTGTCTCCAGAGTGCAAGGACTGCAATTAGGCAGCCCTGTGGCTGACCAAACATGAAAAATAAAAGGATCATGGGGGAAAAGGGTTGAAATTTTTCTTTGACATGAATTTTAAAATTCATTTTGAGTAGTTTTCTTTACAGGGTTAAGAGTTTGTCACTGAAATTTATAATTAATAATGAAATATGAATAATGGCCAGATTTTATGTTTCTTTATTATACTTATATTATCATATTTACATGTGGGATTTATCCATACTCATAATTTAAAAAGCGATATATTCAGTTATGTTGCCTGAATTAAGTTTTTAAAATAATAAACTAAGTCATTTCTCACCAACCTGATTATAAATGTCTAGAAATCAACTACTTCATCTTAGCACATATTTTTATCTCTTTGACTACCATTCATATTATTATCCCAAGAATAGATTAAATTTAAAATTCAGTATTAGAAAAATGGAAATATAAAGCAATGCACAAATTATTAATTTTAACTGTTAGAAAGTTAAATCCTTGACCCAAAATCAATTGAAAAATATGCTCATTTTATTTTCTTTTAAATCTCACTCCAGTAAAATACTTAATGTTTATGTTTTCTGATTATTTTTAGTAATATCCTTAGCTGGCAAATAAAGATCCCTACATACTGTTTAAGAAAAATTGTTTTACAGGATTTAAAACTAGAAACAATATATTTAAAACTCAGATTAAAATAAATCACAGATTATAGGAAAGTTCTACAGAGTTTAGGAAAAGTTCTGGAAAATAGTGATGGTCACAGCGTCCAGGGGAAAAGCATTACTGCAAAATAAAATGGTCACAGTGAAGGTGCTGGACAGAAGTGTGGAAGCCAAGGACATGGGGAGGTAGAAGTAAAAGGGAGCTACTAGTTATGACCAAGTATTCTCTTTGAAAGACTAGAATAGGTGCAGAAGAAAAGCCTGCAGGTGATTTCATTTCACTAGTCACTTTGAATGTTCCTAAGTCGTGCTTCGGGACTGACAGGAAGAAGAATTTTTTATATAGACCAGTTTCATCGCACTGTTGCATCTTGTCACCTAGATGAAGTGCTCTCAAGTCTGTTTGTGAAGATGAGGAAGGAGCAGTAATAAGAAGAAGAAAAAGGAAAAGATGTAAAAAACATATAGAGAGTCACTGAAACATTGACGGCAATTTTTAAAGTCCTATGTCAATTTAGTATAAGCTCATCCCTTTCCACCATCTAGTGAGAGAAATTAGAAGTCCATGCCTTGATTTCATTCTTGTACTCTTCCATGTTATATTTTGAAAGCAGAAGAGAGCCCCATTTTGTAGAGGCAGTTCTCTAGGTGCAAAGGGCCTGTAGCTCTTCCAGCTCCACCTAAGGATCAACTTTGTGAACGAGGAGGAAGCCTTCGGGAGCAGTGAACTAGAGCTAGATGTGCTGCAACGTGGCTCCTATCACTGGTGGAAAGTTCTTTTGTAGTTGCTGCCTTTCCAGAAGGCCTGAATGTGACCTTCTTACTGTTCACTTTCCCATGGCCTTGAGCAGCCCTGAGGCCTGTAATTCCCTATGTACCATCTCTTTCTGGTCAAGCTTTCTAGAGCAGCTCCACTTTTTTGAACTATATCCCATGCTTGTCTTTTTTTCCTTTTCTTTCTTTTTCTTTTTTTGAGATTTTTATATACGGGTACATGATACAGTAATATTTAAATGTAGAATTGTACACTTATAAGCTAATATTGTGACCATCTATTATCATTTTCAGGATATATGCATAGAGATAGATAGATAGATAGATAGATAGATAGATAGATAAAGCCCAATATGCTGTAACTTTTACAACTTGTGTCCAATGAGTTTGTTTGTACCAGTAGCAGCATAGATGGATGAGTAATGCATTGGGCCAAGATGTTTAACCCAAATGCTTTCATGAGGTCTATGATTACAGTTACATCATAAATTTATATCCCAGAAATGGTATTAGGATGATCAGAATATATTACCTACAACAAACAAATCAATACTGCATATAGATTTATATGATGAAAATAATACTGTTTTTCCTCCCTTCTCTTTCTCTGTCATGTACACCTTCTAGCTCTTCCTTACTCTTTGTACTTTAAATCGTAGACTTTGAAAACATCACAGAGTCTGTGGGAGTTATCGATCACATTGTTAACAGCAGTCATATTTCTCGTCCACTTTTTAATTTTTGAATAAATGACATTTTTCACTAGAAATAAAAGAAAAGATGGATTCCTATTTACTAAGATGTTTAATATTATGAATAATGCTAATAGAGCACAAAGGGTATCAGCAAAATATTGTCTGAAGCTTTTGTTTTCTTAGGAAGTTTCAAAGAGTATATATTGGGTTATTTTGCTGAATTTAAGGACCTACAATCTTTGGACTGGCTTCAAGTATGAAAACGTTCTTTAAAGACTTCTCCAAATACAGCTTCTCTAATTGCAATGGAACACCCATCTCAGCAAAAAATAAATAAATAAATAGATAAATAAATAAATAGATAAATAAATAAATAAGGGGGATATGTTGGGAGCCACATAGCTAGGAAATCGATCGAATGTGTGTAAGTAGGACTAGGCCTCAGTGAATAAAGCAATCCACCTCACCTCCAGGATAAACATCCTGTCTGGTTAGGGTCAGCTGTTGGTCACTAGGCAATCCAGTGTTACGTGCTACTAATTTTGCAAAATTATAAATAAAGGACCATCTTCCTCTGGGAAAAAAAGCAAAAATATATAGACATGATAGTTACGATAGATATACAGCTACTTTCTCTTAGTTAATTGAGAAGAAAGGCTTATACTAATATTGTTTAGACAATTAGTATAAATTAGTATTTAGACAATTAGTATAAATTAGACAATTTATACTAATACTGTTAGACAATATCATGTCTGCATTTTGTCCTCTGAATAGCTACTACCAAGGCCACAATATGCAATGTATTCATTATTGTAACTGTCCTACTAACCTGTTTTGAAACTGTCTCATTACTATTTTATCTTTTTTTCTCATCAAAATGAGTAAAGAATAAATCAAAAAAGGAATTTTCCAAGAAATTTTCAGTTTCCTTGACTGTAATTTTACTTCATAAAGTTAAATGTAAGAATTGTACTATAGTATTTATTCATTGTAAACATATACATGAACATCAATAAAGTGTAGTTTAGTTTCTTTACTGCCATTTTCTTGCTTTCAAAATGTTGAAAATCAAGATTATTTTTCCAGTACTTCGCTTAGTAAATGATATTATACTTTTTGTCCCTTTTTAAAGAAATGATACTTAAATTAAGAAGTCTAAAAGTATGGATTTCATATAGGTGTTCAATTAAAAATAACCTTTCTTTGAGCAAAGTTAAAATATTTTAAAATTTATTTTGATTAAAATCTCATATGCTAGGCATTTCAAAAGATTTCTAAAAGCAAATTTCTTACAGGGTCAAATAAAAAGAAGGCAAAATGTTAGCATGTGACTTTTTATAAAAGAATAAAAATTGTTGACTAAATTATTGCAAGGAAAAGAGATGTTTTAAACATAATCTTTATATTTTCTTTTTCAGTTCACCCTTTCTGAGATATTTAGTATATATTCTTATACAAATCTAATCAACAAATAAATTTCACAAGGATGTTTTTCCAGTGCATAAACTTAACTAGATGAAAGGCAACTCTTCCTGAGTTCCAAAGTAGTGTCCATGGAATTCTGGAACAGCAAAAAGTGCTATTGTGAGAGATGTGGGTACTTCTAACCAGGGCCACAATGCCGGAAGGAGAAGCTCTTTGTTGTGATAGGAGAGGCGTGACATTGTATCAAGAAAGTACTTTAAATATCAAATGCATATGTGGGAGTGAGCTTAAAAGCAATATAAATGCTTTTAATGCTAGCAGCATTGTTGAAATACTTGAATATTCCTTCCTGTTTAGGAGAAAGTGACCTCCAATGGAATTCTGAAGTGGCCCATTAGGAGAATAAGATCTAAATTAAGCCTGTGCACATGTGTAGAATTTTAAAATTTTGTTAATGAAACTGGATACAATCTAAAACAAAAATTAAGATGCAATTAAAATACAAGAAAGAAAGCAAGTTTAATTTTCAACAAATAACTGTTGCTTATAGCCTCAAAAATACAAACTTCTCAATGACAAGAAAATTAATCATTAGATGGCAAACAACCCTTAATTTTTAACTTTATTAAATAACAGCAATATTACTAAAATACAAATATTAAAGCAGAACTCAGAAAAATGGCTACATATTTTAAGAAAGCTGCTGTAAATTGGTCACCATGAAACAATACACACTTGATATGGAGCTGTCACTGGGACTGCCTGCTAATGACTTAGCACAATGCTGTGTGTCACGCCGCAGAATCTGTGTGGGAACCTTCCTCCTGCCTTTACCACAAATCAGTGAGATCATAGGTACAGGTAGGTTCAAGCAAATGCTCTCATCATTCGGTTAACATCGCCAGACCTAAGTGGTTTTATTCTACACAGTGAAAACTAGAACCCTGTTCCCCTAACCGCTGACTCGCAGTTTACCTAAGTTATTAACTTGAAATGTCTATTCAGATAGCAAGGGCACCATCTCCATGTTTCAACTGTTTGACACAATGATGGATTATTTATTTACTGAACAGCACTGGTGGCCAGAAAATCTGATTTCCATGCATGAAATCCATGAAACCTCAACCACTGAACAGCTTCTTTTACATGTGGCAAAGGTCACCTATCAAGGGATTTTCTCACGTTTTGTGCGATTGGTCATGCCTCATTTCCTCCAAGAAAATATGATTTCCCTGTAGTCGGTGCATTTTAAAAAACTCACAAAAGACCCTGAAAGTTATTTCCTCTCAGTCTCTGATAAGCGTAGAATATAGGAGCTAACCTACAGGGAAGGACAAGCAACTGTTTCTAGCTAGAAACCACATTTAATCCCATCATTAGCAAAGCCTTAGCACTCACCAGGTATTAAAGGACTTCAAAATTAGACACTTAACCTTGTCATTTAACCTTGCAGAGTTTAAGCTGGATGCAAACTTTAATACATGTATGCCATAGACCTAGTCTTGCACAGTAGAAAGTCTTTGTGGGAGATAATGCACTTCAAGTTAAAATAATTTGATGATATAAATTTGTTAAGATTTGACTACCTTAAATATAATGAAAATCACTATAATTTTTGACCTTAAGGAACAATAAGGTATTATATTTTAGAAAAATATTAAGGACATTAGTCTGAGACATGGACAAATCAGGAGCAATTTAGAGTATTTTTTGATGAAAAACTGTCAGATAGCTTTTTGGATGCTAAATAAAAGTCTTTATTACTTCAATATTTTTACAACATATTTTTTGGTTGCATTTTAAAATATCTTACATTCAAATCATAAATAATATCTAAAATCTCTCACTTTTCTGTATAAATGTTTCTGAATATCTGAGAGGTCATTCAGCAGAGTAATAGGATACGCGCATGTTCCACTCAGCAGTTGGGGGAGCGTATGGTCACTCAGAGAAATAATGGGGACTAGCCCCTGATCATCGTTATTATAATATCTTTTAAAACAGTAGAGCCAAGTAAATGGTGTGGCAAAGGAGAAATGATTCTGTCAGTTACAGAACAGAACATGAGATATTATGACAGGTAAACTTGTAACGCTACTGACGATTTGGCTACAGAGAACCTGACCATAGAGGGCCTTTCAAAGCCTATACATGTATAAAGAAAAATCATGCTTGAATACCCCTCATCCTGGTCTTCTAAAGGTGTACTGTTTCTAAGGTCTTATCAGTTATTATTATATTCTCATTAATTTTTTAAAATTTTTTGAAAAAATTTTTGGCGGAACTGGGGATTGAACTCAGAGTCTTGAGCTTGCCAGGGAAGCACTTATTCCACTGAGCCATCTCCTAGGCCCCTAAGTTTTTTTTAAAAGGCAATAAAAAATTAAAGTTTCTTGAAAGAAAGTGGTAATATTTAATTATCCAGTTTTGCATAAATATATCTGATAGTCTGAGCAATAGATTTGATGATAAGCATAGTAATAGAAATACCATTGTTAATTAGTTATTCTTATTTTGAAAATCTGTAACATATATATTGTGTGTTACCCTGTTTTGGTCTTTGTTTCTTCTATTTGTTTTGGCTTTGTTTTTACTATTAAAAAGTAAAGTTATTTTTTTAAAAAACCTATGCATGAATTTTATTTAATAATTTTAAATTGTTTTCCTTAACAATGGCTGGCTGTATATGGTTTAGGCATACAAAACCTGAATCTACCAATTCTTGGACCACGTTTCCTTTCTTGTTTTAGTTCCTTAAGCAAGATAACATTTGTGTATCCTTTAAGGTTTATTCAAAGCTACATTTGGAGGTCAAAGAATAGGAGGAGGCTAAGAAACCTGTATAGAAAGCACTTTATCTGTTTCTTGGTAAATTGTGTGTAAACAAGCCGATGCCTATATACGGTATTGACATTGCACACGGAGCCTGATATAGTCATAATATAAAAATCAATGGTGTGGTGTGTACCTTAAAGGATACATAAATGTTATCTTGCTTAAGGTTACTTTGAATGATTTCCATATATAATACTGTAAACATTTTTCTTCAGAGTTCATGAAGTTCATTGCTATATCCTCATCTTTAGCTTCAATGTAGAACTTCTGTCTAAAACAAGGTTTAAAAAGAAGAGAATTTAGAAGAATTTCCTGCAAATAAGTCGAATTGTTTCAAAGTTATTTTAAGGTTGTTTGTTTCTTTATTTGTGCAGGCTCTCACTATGCAGCTCAGACTCCTAGTGATCCTCCTGATTTCTACCTCCCTAGTGCTGGGATTACAGGCATGTACAACCATGCCCAGGCTCCATTGCTGGCTCAGTACACCCAAGGGCGGGCCAGAACTGCAAAAGGTGACGGGGACCCAACCCTTGCTTACCTAAAGAAGCTCTTAGTATGCTGAGCTATACCGCCGGCCCTTCAAAGTTATTTTTTAATTCTTATTTCTATTACACATGTTGATATTACTTGAGCTAGTTACAAGGGTAAATAATTTTTCTACTTAATTCTTTAACATTTATTATCATCAGTATTAATAGTTACAAACAAGAGATTGTTAGAAGCTAAGATAAACTTTTTATAACTGTGCATGATGTATTTCAGCTACAAAAATATTTTTGAAAACATATAGCTTTATGGATTTTCTACTTCATAATTACATGCATGTTGACAATTAACCATGTTCTTTTAGTAAATCACAACCATATTTAATTTTTTCATATTTATAACATGCCATTTTACCATAAAATGACACACATTTTTCTGTTGTACTTCAGTAGGTATGAAAAGAAGCTTTCACAGCAATAGTTGTTGTTTATTTATCAGAATAATTGTTGGAAAAATTGGATTGAAAGTATTTTTGATGATTTGTTTCTTTCAGTTAGTTTATAAACAAAGGAATACGTCCTTTGAAACCAGTTGGTCACATAAGTTTTGAAAATGACAACTAATCATTGCTTGTAACAACAGATTGACAGTATAATTTAAAAAATCAATTGCTACAAACTGATATCCAGTTATTGTAGAAGACAAAAGATTTTAACTGCTATTCACTGTCAGGGATACTTTTGTTCTTTAAAACGGTTTTATTATATTGATTCATTGATTTCCATATTTTAAAATTTTGTAACCTATATAACCAGTACATGGAAATTAAAATGCATTTTTTATGGGAAAGAAATCTCAGTCACTACACATGACAATTATTTTCACATGAATAAATAGCTCTTAGTAATTTGCTAAATATTTGCAAACAATAATAGTAATTATTCTGCTTATTATTGGTAAGTATCAAGAAGGCAGCAGCTTAGGCTGCTCCAATATAAATGTAGCTGTAACTCCTGGAGTTTTACCCTCCACATTTTCTGCACACCCAAGGTAATAGCAAGTCACGAGTTCACAGAGAAAATAAACCTTAAGAGTACATTTGATGCTCTGATGTTACAAACTTCAAATGAAAATGAAATAAATAGTAGGCTATTGCACTTCTTAGTACAAAATATGCAAATGTGAAAAAGTAAGGATCCTAATATTCCCTGGTTTTCAAAAAAAAATTTTTCTCTGATGCAAATAAAAAGTCCAGTTCACAAGAGAGTAGTAGAATTCAATTTTCATAATAATTTCTGCCCTATTGAAAAAAATGCAAAACTCCCTTGATAAAAGAAATGCAAAAGTTTCTATCAAGTAAATGTAAAATATGCTAATGTAACGATTAGAAAGTCAAGTGAATTGGAGATTGGGCTGTTTCCAGATGTTACACTTTGTGACAGAGATCAGTATTATTTGACACAATAATCAGTTATCTTTTGCATCAAGTTTAGCAAAACATTCTGCTCCATTATCCAACAGTCACTGTACATTTGTTTTTCTTTGTTTTCCTCATCTCTTTAGGGCATGTTTTTCATAGTTGCATTCAACTTTATTTCAGACACTCTACTTCAACTGTATGTTTTAATTCATTTTTCATTAATTATTATATGATAGTTTTTTCTTTTGCTTTCTGTATATATATTCATTTTGTTATGAAATTGACATATTAAAATCTGGATATTGAATTTATTCTTTACAGAAATTCAGTATTCAAACTTACATTGTTATAGGTCTATTTCTATTACATTATCAGAGATTTCTATACCTGTATTTGTGTAGCATGTATTCTACAAGTTGCTATGATTAGTTTGTAAAATAACTGCAACAATGCTATTTCATAATAACTCAAATATATTATTAAAAACATTTAATAAACATTGAGAAATATATACAGCCATCATATAAATAAGTACAAGAACTGACTTTGTCAGAGTGGTCTGGACAATAGTTATATACCTGTTAAACTGGCAAACAAATTAAAGAAGAAACAGATTTATAACATCACTGCTAATTTCAAATTATAGGGAACATCTGGCATTTTAACCTTTGATCTTATAAATTATTACACTGAACAGTAGTTTTGACTTTGTGAGCATGTTATGTATGAGTTTTTGTTTTCAGAAGCAAATAAATGTGAGGCTGTGCTCTGAAAACTGGGAATGAACTGAACCAAAATATGTTTCAAATTTCAAATTTCAATTTTCATTTCTGAGAAATGGTCATCCAGCTCTGGTAGCCTCTATACTCCTGAAGAGTAACTAGATAACCCCTGATTTCTATCCCCCAGAACTATAGGAATCTACAAATCAACTCAGTATGCAGTACCTCTGGCTTTAGTATGTATTCAACAATCAGTTCCTATCTTCATAGTTTTACATAGATTTCCTCCACTCCAAACAGATAGAGGCTTTTATTTATTCTAAAAAGAAAGACCTTCAATA
>NDGN011472980.1:0-10778 GCA_002564285.1 Tympanoctomys barrerae
TCTTCTTCTTCTTCTTCTTCTTCTTCTTCTTCTTCTTCTTCTTCTTCTTCTTCTTTTGGTCTTTTTGAGGCAGCATCTCACTATGCAGTTGAGGCTGACCTTGAGTTCACCTTGTAGCCCAGGCTGGTCTCAAACTTGCAATGATCCTCCTGCGTTAGTCTCCCAAGTCCTGAGATGACGGGTGTGTGCCACCATGCCTGGCCGGCCTGTCCTAGCCCTTTTAAAAGTATTTTATTTTGACACAGTTCTCAGTTGCCCAGCTCAAGGTTGAACATGCAGTCCCACCTCACCTTTTCTGACATTACAGGGGAGTGCCCCTGTGCTCCACTCTGGTTGGGTTTTATACTATGGAGGGGACATTGCTAGAGGCCATTTGGGGCCCGGTAAACTCAGAAGCTAAGGGCCTGTATGGAGAGTGAAGAGAGGGAAGAAATGGGGGCAGTAGCTCCTCCAAGAAGACTGTCAGTAAAGGACCTCTTAGAAGGAGTCGTGGTGCCTTATGGAGATGGGAGAGTCACTCTGCTGCCCTTAGGCTGGGATCGCCCCAGGGGATGCCTGGGCCCAGGGTATGATGGCAGGAGCCCAGCTCCGGGATTGGGAAGGGGCCGGTCCAGGGATTCGTGTAAAGCAGAAGTTGGTTGGCAGCCCAGGAGAACACAGACATTTGAGGGGAGAGAGAAAAGGGACAGGCTAAGATAGTCTGGGGCGAGGAAGCTGACACTTGCGGAGAGACAGTACGATTTCCAGGGTCCACAGGATCCATTTGAGGCTTGCCATCCTGTATTTATAAAGTGAGGCTGTTTCAAAAGGATACGTTAGGGTTTGTCCAGAGTTGGGGGCTCTGCCTCGAGGGGAGGTGGACAGAGGTGGCATCCTGACTGAGCAGATGAGGATCTGAAGCCGGGCGCTGCAGAGGGCACCCGCCCCGGGAGCCCGCTTCTCTGCTCCTCTCCTGCGCTGGGAAGCTCAGGTTCCAGAGAGCTGCTGCAGCCCATGCCAGGGCCTGTGTCGCATCTTGCAGGTCAGCTCTCAGGCCTGGTCTGACACTGGACAACTTTTTTACTTCAGGAAATTTGCACCGCGCCCCGGCTGTTTCCAGATAACCCGTCCGAAGGGCAGGTGAAGCAAGGGCTGCTGGGCGACTGCTGGTTCCTGTGTGCCTGCGCTGCCCTGCAGAAGAGTCGGCACCTCCTGGAGCGGGTAGGGAGCACCCTTGCTGGGATCTGGGAGGTGGTGCTGTCTCTCTGCCTGTGGAGCACAGAAAGCGCTTCCAGGAGCAGCGCCCGCGCCGCAGGCCATGCAGCACTGGGGACGTTGCTGTCACTGCACGGCTGGTTCAGTGGGAAGTCTTCGGACCCAGGGCAGCAGCTGAGACCCAGTTGTGTCTGGCTGTCTGCCCTTCTTTTCTATCTCCTGAGCCCTGGTTTCTCCACATAAGCAGGGCTGTGCATTTGGGGTGGACAGGAGGCTGGCTGTGGTGTCCCTGTTGCTGGTTTCACACCTCTACAGCTAGTTTTCAGGGTTTCTTGTTTTGTTTGTAAATTTAAACTGCTGGTGCAGGCAGCCAGGCCCTGTGCCTTGCCCTCTGCAGAGGCTGCTGTTAGAGGCGTGGCCTGCTGCGGGGCAGCCCTGTGGGCTCCTCCTGTGTCCTGGGCCCTGTGCGGAGCATGCCCCCCTGCTGCCTCTCCTCACCGCCTTGCCAGCTGTGAGCCTCTCTGCGAATGAGAGTGCTGCCCCACGTTCGTCACCTTCCCAGCTCTTGGGGTGGTGGAGGCAGCAACACCCCAGGTGACCCCTGTCAGGTCAGAGCAGAGCCCTATGGGAATCCAGATGGACACTGGCCCAGCCGCTGGCGGGTGTGGGCAGCAGGCAAAGCTGCTTGGTCATGGGATCTGCTGTTTGCAGTTAGCTCTGGGGAGAATTGGGCTACTTATACCTGCCAAAGTCACCACGGTTTTCGTTTTCAGTCAAAAAAAGCTTTGGGAATCAAAGTGTGATCTTAAAATATTTAAGTGAAACATCTATGGACTTGGGATCCAGCCGTTGCATCTGCTGTGCCACGGACGCTGAGAGCCCTTTACACTCGGCAGGCCCGGGAGAGCTTCCGTTGTGCTCGGACTGTAGTTGGGACATCAAAGCCGCAGGTGACATCTCACACTCTTTCTGCCTCTCCCTGTGCTTGGTAGGTCTTCCCTCCAGGACAGCCGAGTTGGTCCGACCAGACGTACCGAGGCCTCTTCATCTGTCGGATCTGGCAGTTTGGACACTGGGAGGAGGTGACCATAGATGACCGTCTGCCTTGTCTTGCAGGGAGACTCTGCTTCTCCCGGTGCCAAAGAGAGGATGTGTTCTGGCTTCCGTTACTGGAAAAGGTCTATGCCAAGTACGTGTGCTGTGTGGAGGTGACAGAGCTCCACCTGCAGCGCCACCAGCTTGTCCTTGCAGTCCAGCCAGTCTGGAGGGTCCAGATGTGGCTCTGCCTCTTGCCCTCCCCGTGTCATGGTCCAGTCTGAAGCACCACCCCTGCTAGAGGAGACACATGTCTTCCCTCACTTCGTTGAACTACTAAAAGACTCTTCTGTGTCTGGGTCTCTAACCTTTGGGACCAGAGGCCTGTACCCAGCTGGAGAGGAATTAGCCAGCTGGGGTGTGGCGCTGGCTTGGCTCAGTCCTGTGTGAGGCGCTCCCTCCTTGGCCACCTGGGGCTCTGCTGGAGGCTCTGGAGCAGAGGCGGGCATGCGAGCGTGTGCTCTGTGCCCCTCTTGGCCTGTACATGGGCAGACAGGCAGGCTGCTGAACGGGGCAGAGAATAGCAGGGACATAGTAGATGGTGGCATCTGCAGGGGAGGCCAGGTCTGGATTGGCAAAGAAGGTGGTAGGAGACAGGGAGGGGACTTGAGGGCCCGGAAGCCGAGCTCAAGGGGCACAGCTCATGGTGGCTACGCTTTGGCACCCTAGGGTACATGGGTCCTACGAACACCTGTGGGCAGGGCAGGTGGCTGACGCCCTTGTGGATCTCACTGGAGGCCTGGCTGAAAGATGGAACCTGAAGGACCTGGCTGGAGCAAATGGACAGCAGGACAGGCCTGTGGGTGGTCAGGAACACAGGACGTGTCGGCAGATGCTGCGTCTGAAGGACCGGTGTCTGATCAGCTGCTCCGTGCTTAGCCCCAGAGCAGGTAAGGCGAGGCCTGTCTTCCACCCGCCTCAGGCTCCACGCACCACTTGCTGCGAGGGCCTGTTGGAGCAAAGGAGGAAGGCGGACTCCGTCCTCATCCTCAGGTATGTGCTGGGGTTGTGACCACCCGTCCCTTCACCTGAGGGCGCTGCCCTTGCCATCCCTTCCCAGAGGGAGGCAGAAGGTGTACCGTGGCTGTGGTCGCACACAGACAGCCCGGTGTGCACTGGGGCACTAGCTCAGCCTGTGGTGTTTGCCATCTGGGTAGCTTGCCAGAAGACACACCCATGTGCACCACAGTGTCATTCACTGACATTCATTAAGGGTCAGGATAGAGCTCAGTGCCACAAGCGCCTGCCTGGCAAGCGTGAGGTCCTGAGTTCGATTCCCCATACTTCCCTCCCAAAGTTTATTTACCAAAAAAGGAAGGAAAAAAGTCACTCAGATACAACCACTTCCCTGTTCCGTGCATTTTCTCAGTGTTTTCAGAAGAGCACGTGCCTTTTCTATTGTGAATTTGCAGCGTGTGCTGTGCTGTCACGTAAACCTTGTTACTCTCTTTGTGGATCCACCTGAGTTTCCTCAGTCCTCCTTGTAATGTTGGGCATTTAAAGTCTTTTGGTGATTATAAACCACACTGCAGTGAACATTTTTGTAATTTTTATAGGTATTTAGGATTGCTTCTGTAATACTTTTGTTAACAATATAAATGTCAAAATGAACCAGAACACGTCGGCTGTCACACCGCTCCGGCCGGCGTGTGCCAAGCACTGGCAAAGTGCAGGTCGGGGGCACTGCAGGCTGATCCCGAGATAGGAGAGGGCCGACAGGGCACATGCTTCCCGCGACGCCTGCTCAGGCCTCCTAGCACGCGGGCCCTGCATGCCTCCTGAGGAGGAGCCATGGAGCACTAGCTCCTCAAATTGTTGGTCCAGGGCCACTCCCAGAGCATGGCAGGGCTGAGGACAAGCGGGGACATCAAGCCTGGAAGTCACTCCCAGGCTTTTGCTCCTCTCTGGCCGACTTCTCAGCAGAGTGGCACTCCTGGCACCTGCTGGCTCGTGTCCCCTGTCCCGAGGTCTCTGGCTAGACAGCACTGTCTCCTGGGCCCAGGGCCCCTGCCCCACCTGGCTCTGTTTGGAAGTTCTCTTGGTTCGTGACAGTTGCAGGCACATCAGTGACAGCATGACCTACAGCTGGACCCTGTACTGGCGCCCGAGTCCTGCAAAGGAAGTGCCAGACACAGTGCCAGGCCCCAGGGGCAGGAGCCAGGCCCTGGTGCTTAGCCCTTCAGGGTGGTGCAGCAGACTAGCCCAGGACAGGCGCTGACCAGCCTGCCCTTGGGAGCAGGGCTGCTTTGCTCTGGGGCCGAGGCCTTCGGAGCCCTGCAGGGCAGACCAAGCACACAGACACCTGCTGCACTCTTAGCCTGCCATGTGCTGCTGCCCTCGCACAGGTTCCAGGGTGCTGGGCGAGTTCCACGCCTTCATCGTCTCCGACCTGCAAGAGCTCCAGTGTCGGGCAGGCCACGGCATTCTCCTGCTGCGCATTCTGAATCCCTGGGGCCGGCAGTGTTGGCAGGGATACTGGAGAGAGGGGTGAGTGCCCCGAGGGCTGGGCATGGGAGAAGGGTTGTCAAGGCCTGAGGGTACTGGGCCTCCATGCCCATCTGCCTGTGCTGCAGTCACTTCAGGTGCCAGGCAGTGCTTGTCTGTCTTGGCACTGCTCCCATCAGGGCCTTGGGCTGTCCTAGAGCACCGGGACTGTGACCACTCAAGGGGGCCCACGGAAAGCTGTGTGTCTGCTGGGCTTTTGGGTGAGCATGAACTTGGGGTGCTGCTGGAACCAGGATCCCTGTGCAGCCTGAGGGCTGGGGGCTCTGGGACCCCATAGCCCCTGCTGAGCACCAGCTCTTCAGTGTAGAGGTGAATGCAGCTGCATGCAGATGACAGGACAGATGTCATCCAGAGCTCTGGGGAGGTCTCCTCTGCCCTGTGTGGCTGTCAGATGTCAGCCGCTCTCACAAGAGCTTCGAGCAAAGTGAGGTTTCTTGCAGGGGCGAAGGGTGGAGCCAGCTAGAGCCTGCCGACAAGGCCCGGCTCCTGTCCTGGCTCCAGGATGGAGAATTCTGGGTGGAGGAGGAGGAGTTCCTCAGGGAGTTCGATGAGGTCACCATCAGCTACCCGGTCACGGAGGCCGGCCACCTACAGAGCCTCTACACAGGTATGCAGCAGGCAGACTACCCCCGGGAGGCCCACAGCATGACCCCGAGCCCGGCCCCTGCAGGGGGGGGGGTCCGGACTCCAGCAACAGCTGCCTGAGCTCACCTGTGCCCTTCCTCTAGAGAAGATGCTGTGCCACGCACAGGCACTGCCTGGCGCCTGGGTCGAAGGGCAGTCAGCAGGTGGCTGCCGGAACAACAGCTGCTTTCCCTCCAACCCCAAGTTCTGGCTGCGTCTGACTGAACCCAGCGAGGTGTGCGTAGCTGTCCTGCAGAGGCCCCAGGGACACCCAAGGGGCCGAGCCCAGGGCCGAGGTCATGCCCTGGCCAGTGCCTCCAGCAAGGATTACCAGGCTGTGGGCCTGCACCTCTGGAAGGTAACTTGCCCGTGCCCCCCCCCCCCATGCTGTCTGCCTGCCTCCCTCTGCAGTTCCCCATAGAACCTGCCCTGGTTTAAGTCCTTACCCTTGTGCCCAGAATGTCAGCAGCAGCCAAGGCCAGGGCTGCCCACAGCCCCGCTGAATGGCCACCTCCCCCATCCCATCTTTCCCAGTACAGGCTGGAACCTGAACTGGTGACACTGCTCTGAGGCCAACTCAGCTCATAGCTGCTCTTGGAGAGCATGAGAGGAGCAGGGCCAGGTGGCCAGGTGTGGCGGCCAGGTGCAGCAGCCAGGTGTGAGCAGCTGTCTGCTCAGTGGCTGGAGTTGCTCTTCATATCTTTTTGTTGTTGTTGAGGTTAAGAGCCAATCATATTTATTGGAGAAAAGAAGGGGAACCTGAGAGGGTTGCCCCTACTCTGTATCCTGACAGGGTGTGGCAACTGGAGCCTGTGTCCCCAGTCCCTTTGGAGCCTGTCTTTCCTGCAGCAGATGCTGGGAAAGGCTTTGCTTGGCAGTGCCCAGGCACAGCTGTCCAGAGTGCCCTTTCTCATGGTGCAGTGTCAGGGCTGTGGGAGGCGTGGCCCGAAGGAAGGAAGCTGGATGCTCCTCTGAGCCTCTGCCCTCCTCGGCAGGTGGAGAAGCGGCGGGTCAGCCTGCCGAGGGTCCTGTCTGCGCCCCCTGTGGCTGGCACTGTGTGCCACGCTTATGACCGAGAGGTGCACCTGCGCTGTGAGCTCTCCCCGGGCCACTACCTGGCTGTCCCCAGCACCTTCCTGAAGGATGTGTCTGCACAGTTCCTGCTGCGGGTCTTCTCCACTGGGAAAGTGTACCTCAGGTGAGGAGCCAGCAGGGAGGCAAAGCAGGGACCTTGGTCCCAAGCAGGGTGTGTTTGTACCAGCGCTCTCCTTTGTTCATTCCCACAGCAGTGCTGAGAGGCCAGTGGCCTCAAGCACCCACCCCCGCACAGCCCTGCCTGCTGGAGAGGTGGAGACCGTGCAGCTGCAGGGCTGCTGGAAAGCGGGCCAGACTGCAGGGGGCAGCAGGAACTTCTCCTCCTACCCCTGCAACCCCTGCTTCCCTTTCCTGGTTCCTGAGGGTGCTGCTACCCGCTGTGTCCGCATCACCCTGCAGCAGCACTGCCGGCGTGGTGACAGCCAGCTTCATCCCATCGGCTTCCACGTCTTCCAGGCAGGCTCCACGGCTGCTGGGGGAGGGAGATGCGTTAGGTCAGAGGTCACAGGCACTGGGTCCCATGAGGACAGTGTCCTGGGCTGGAGACCTGGTAGGCAGTTAGAGCGGCAGCCCAGATTGTGCCAGCCTGTTGCTGGAGGAAGGCAGGCTGTGCTGCCCACCCCACGTCACCTCCTCAGGCTGACCTGTGCTCCCCAGGTCCCAGAGGGTGGGGAGAGCCAGGACACGAGGTCCCTGCTGCTCCAGGAGCCGCTGCTGAGCTGCGTGCCGCACTGCTATGCCCAGGAGGTGAGCCGGCTCTGCCTGCTGGCCGCCGGCGCCTACAAAGTCGTGCCCTCCACCTACCTGCCCGACGCTGAGGGCACCTTCACTGTGACCATCGCCACCAGAGTGGACAGGTGCTGCCTGGGCCTGGGGCAGCCTCCCTGCGTCCTCGCGCCTCCCTTCCTTTGTGACTCTCAAAGCTGGCTGTTCACCTGTCCCGGCACAGACCAGCAGGATCTGTGAGCTGGCGGTCCTTGCAGGCCACTGCCTGGGCGGGGGCCTAGTGGGGGTGGCCAGGGGTGTAGGGCGCCTGTGCCCAGGCCTGGCGGGTGACCAGCGCTCCTCTCCACAGGCGCTCCTTCCACAGCCAGGAGGTGCTGGGCCACGTCCTCCAGGAGGTGCGTGTGTGGGCTGCCCACGTACTCTGCCACTTTACCCTTCCACAACCTCGTGCTGCCCTGAGGCCTGTGCCCGTGCGTGTGCTCGCTTCTCCCCGGTGGCAGCCAGGTGGCAGGACTTGCAGGGCCAAGGGTGGGGCTGTTGCTCCCAGTGGCGTCTGGGAAAGGGCATGTGCAGCCGTGAGCCGGGCCTTCCCCTCCTCCCCAGGTCTCCACTGTGGCCGTGATGAAGGCCTGAGGCTGCCCTGCGTGCCGGCTCCGGCGGCCAGGGCACCCACCCTCGGTGCACGGCTGCCGCTTCTGAGCCTAGTGCCTCGTCCCTGCAGAGTGGCTGGCTGCGGGGCCGAGTGAGGCCCTGTCCTGAACAGGTGTGGCCCTGGGGCCAAGCAGGTGCTGCAGGAGGGGAGAGGGCTCCCAGCAGTGCCACTGCCTGCCGCCTGAGACCCGCGAGGTGCACAGCCCCCCGGCCTGGTGCTCACGGGCCTCGAGTCTGGCCACCACAGCTGTTGCCTGCGGAGCCCATAACTGGGCAGGAGTAGGTTGTGGCAGATGTTATTTTAAACTGTTTATTACTTGAAATATTTCCAGGATATGACTTTATAAATAAATAATCATAAACGATTTACGGAGGGGGCCTGTTCACAACCCCGGAGGCTGAATCCCCTGCCCAGCAGGTGAGGGAAGGGACGGTGCTGAGCTGGGAGGCCAGCTGGACTGGGAAGCCTGTCGGACCTCATGGGGTCGCAGAAGATTGCTGGGATCGGGGTGAGCGTGAGGCCCACAGGCATGTGCTGGCCACTGGGTCTCCCCTGGTCCCTGTCTCTAGCACATGGCCAGATGTCCTGAGAACTGGAAACCTTGTGGGCAGCCGGGGCGGGGGGAGGGTGACGTGAGCGCCAGCTCCTCTCCCTGCCGAGTCCTTGAGACCTGGGAGCTGGGGCCAGCCGTGCTGTCCCAGTGGCCCCGAGCAGCTGTGCCCACTCTTCACCACCCTGTTGGCCCTGCCGTGAGGGAAGCAGACCGCGTGTCCTGGTTGGGTTCTCCTTGGCCGACCTCATGGGCACTGGTGCCTGCTCCCCGAGCCCCACTCCCCTAAGTCCCCTCACCTTTGGCTGGGTCGTCATCCCCGTGGGTACCACGCTGACCAGTCACTGGCGGGGCAGTGCTGATGGAACCAGTGCCACACTGGGTGACGGGCAGAGAGGAGCCCGCGATGGCACCTTGCTGGCCCTCCAGGAGGGCACACGGCCTTGGGCCTCAGGCTCTTGGAGCCGTGCTTTCTCCTAGATCAAGGGTTCAGGCCAGCGGAGCGGGCACCAGAGGGCACAGGGAGGAGGCGACTGGCAGGTTGTCCCACGCCTGCTAGGAAGGCCACTGCTGCGGTCAGGCTTCGTTGCCCCAGGAGGACGCGAGGTGCTGTGGGCTGGGGTTGGGGGCCTGGCTGGCAAACAAGCGTGTGCCGTCCGGGTGTGCAGCCGGTGTGGAGTGGCCGTTGCTGACGCGTCCCAGCCACTGCTGTGGTCCTTCCTCGAGGCCGGCCTTCTCCCGTGTGGCTCCAGTGCTGATGGGCTCCTGTTGGTGCAGCTGCCCTTGCAGCCCTGCCTGGCTGCCTGGTGGTGGGCCTGGTTGGTGGGCCTGCACTCCTCCTGGGGGCCTCCCGCGGCTCCTGGAGTGCCCCTTTATGTCCCATCCTTGCCACTGTAAGAGGGACTCCGGCTTCTGGTGGACAGAAGTCACCATGGCCTCTTCCAGGGTCGACCCCCCCACCTGGGCACACCAAGTCCTGTCGTGATGCTGCCCACCATAGGCCAGCTAGTGCCGCCCGATGGCTGGCAGCATGACTGGACTCCCATGGAGACCGCCTGCTGCATCCTTGCCAGGCCCCTCCTGCTGCCACAGCCGCTGGCCTGTCCCCTGCAGGCCACTCTGGCCCGTGTGTCTGACTCTGCAGCGCGCCCTTGTCCCCTGTGCCCTCCGACTCAGCCTGGGCCCAGATTGAACCCGTGTAAGTGCCCCTTGCCAGTAGGTGGGTGGCCTGGGTCCAGAGCCCGTGCCGCTCCTCTCAGCTGGAAGCACACATTGGACTGGCATTTGGGGCAAGATGTAATCAGGGAGGAGGAATTGGGGTCCCAGCTGCCCTGGGAGGGGCTCAGGGCATCCATGGCCTGCTGAGTGACCCCATGGCTGAGGAGCTGGCCTTTGGGCCCCACCCAGCTCAGCATCTGGATACCCAGGAACCCCTGAGGACCTGGGTGCACTGCTGGTGCCTGCCTACTGGCCAGCATGGTTCTCACCCACTCCTCCTCCCTGGGCAGTGGCTTCTCAATCAGTAACTCAGAGTAGCCACAGATGGGCCCAGTGTGGCCTTGGCCTCATGTCCGGCCCATGGGAGCCCTGGCTCTGCTCTCCGGCTCCTGGGAGCTGAGCAGATGTCCAGCCAGGCTGCTCTGGGTGACCTCTCCCTGCTAGGCCCGCCAGGCTGCAGGTGTATAGACCTCAGAGGGCTGGGGGCTTTGGGACCCCAGGTCCCCTCCCAGCCTTGAGCCTTGTCAGACAGTGCTGCTGCTGCTCCTTGAAGGCCTGTGGGCCCCTCCTGGCCCTGCAGGGGGCACACTTGAGCTGCGGGCCCCTATTTCCCTCCCCCAGGGCAAGACCCACTCTACCAGCCCATCTGCTGATTTCTGTGAAGGAGGAAGCAAAAGGGTTTCCACCCCGGCCAGCTCCGCCCAGCTGCCGTGGGCCCTGGGCAGGTCACAGACAGGCAGTGTGCTGTGCTCCTGCGGTGGGCAGCAAAGCCCAGGCGCTGTGACTCTGCAGGCGTCCAGGGAGGGCCACGTCCTGGGTGTCGTCCTGCTGTGTCCTCACATGGGGATGGGAATGAGGGAGCTCGCTGGGGTCTAGAGGAACAGGTGCCCCTTCTTCAGAACGCCATGCTTCACCAGAGGCCCTCCTCCTCACACCCTCTCCTTGGGGCTGAGGTCCTGATTCCTGCCCACCTACACTTCTGTCTCCCCCCAGCCCACAGGGTCTCAAGTAGCCTGGACCACTCTTCCCGTGCTGGGCTGCCCTGAGAAACGCAGGATCCTCCCCTCCCCCTTCCTGTGGAGGTTGGCTGTTTGCAGGTCCCTGCCCCAGGCAAGGCTC
>NDGN011472985.1:0-10183 GCA_002564285.1 Tympanoctomys barrerae
TTTTTTTTCTAATGGCCGGTGAACTGTCAGATTTATGGAGTTTGTATAATAGCATTGTGTTCTCTGTCGTTCTAGAGATCTTCATATATTTGGTATTTTAAAAGCAGAATTTCATTTATATAGGCACTCCTTCTAGCAGGACTCAGAGCTACTGGTTATATTTCTTTGTTGCAGAAACAGAAGATATATTATTTTCAAAAATTTCCTTGATGCTAGGGATTGAACCAGGGCCTTGCACATGCTAGGCAAGTGCTCTATCACAGAATTAAACCTGATCCCTAGAAGATATTTTTTTTCAGTCTTTTTTATCCTTCCCTAAAAATACTTTTTGGGAGGGTGTGGAGGAGAGTACCACCTGACTCAGTAAAACTCCCTGCTAAGACTTGCCATAATACTGAGCTGTGCTTTTCTTCTACATTTTTGATTGGTTATCTGGCCATCCTCCTTGCCATAGGTTTTGTTCAGATATGTCCACTTGCAGGAACTTTGTACCTGATACCCTTTGTTTGCTTTGGCTTCCCTTGAAAGTACAGTTCAAATCTAAGTCTCTTTTAGGCTCTTTTCTTGGTTAATACCCTCATCCTGTAATACCTTAAATGAATATAGTTTTTATGGTGTCTGTACACACGTGTAATTAAAAACATTACACTTACATAGTTTGGCAATTTACAGAATTCTCACACAATATTAGGAAGTTAGTGTAAAAAAAAAATCCTTATTTTGTGAGGAGTAAATGGTGCTTGAATCTAGGTATGTATTTGAAAGCAGGTTTTGTGCTCTTTCCCCTTCACTGCAGTATCATGCAGTTTAATTTGTAAAAAAGATATCAAATGATAGATATTTTGAAGAGTTATGATTAAACTCCATTTTATGAATAAGGATACTCTATGTATTTTTTATATGCTGGAGATTGAGCCCAGGGCCTTGAGCATGGGAAAAAAAACATGCTCTACTACTGAGCTACACTCCTATCCTTTAGAATACTGAATTAGACAGTGCTTAGGTCTCAGACTTGGACTACACTGAGGTTCTACACATAGCTGTAAAATTAGGTATTTAACTAGGTGGTCTTTAAGTACAACATTTTATTTCCTTCCTGTCCCTCTTATCCCCCTCTTTTCTCAAGATTTACATCAGTAATACACAGATGCATACTAATATTTACTGTCTTTTAAACTTTCATATTTTAAACTCAGGTAAGTATAGAAACAAGTGTCTTGCTCTTAGTGTTTCACTAAGCTTCATAAAAGTACTTTTCTTGTAAGGTGAGGATCTCTATGGAAAGGTAGAGTGCTCATATTTGATTGTTTTAAATGAAATGTTCTAAGGTACTAGGCTTTTGGTATGTGGAACATAGCGTAATTTTTGAAATTATGTCTATGAAATATGTTTTAGCATTTGTCATCTAGATACCTGAAACTGAGGTACTCTTGAAATTCCTAAATTTTAATTGTCTCACAATAAGGTGGAAGTTTGGTTTAAATTTCAAAGATAATGGGTTGAGGGTATGGCACAGTGGTGAAGTGCATGTCCTAGCGTGCTTGAAGCCTCCAAGGGCGAAGGGGGGGGGCATTCCTGAGCTACAAAGCTTAATTATTATCTTTTCCTTTGTCTTTGCTAATGTGAATTGAAAGAAATCAGGGTTACCATTCTCAAAATCTCTATATTGTCAACAACTAGTGGAATGGAATGTGCAGAGTAATGAGAATTCTTTTTTTTTCCTGTAATTTTAATGTTGTTATGGCTTGTGTCTAGATGCTCCCACCTCCAGCCTCATGTGGTCATAAATGGGACTTTTTGGAGGTGGCTGGATATACAGCGCGTGGATATGGATTAAGGATGTGATTCTGGCTTTAAGCGTGTGTGGTGCTAAATTAGTCCACTGGTTGGACTTAGCAGGGTTTTGGGTGAGGCTGAATGGATTTACTGAAGACAGAATCCCACGCTGGGTGTGGATGGCACCACTTGAAAGGTTTGTAGCTTGGATGGGGTAGAAGGGAAAGGCAGGCTTGCTGATTGCTACTGGTGCTTGCTGCTTTGCTTTTTCCCGCTTGCCATGCCATAGATTGTTTCCCCTCTTGAGATGTCCCTCTGCCATGCCACCCTGCCTTGGAGCCAGCCAACTGTGGACTGAGACATAGATAAACAACTTAAACTTTTCCTCCATTAACTTGTGGGTGTTGGGAATTTTGTTTCAACAAGTAACCAATACAGATGTCTGGAGAGTATTAACTTGTGTTTACTAGTGAGTGAATAAGCTGGGCACTGTGGCACATAGCTGTAATCCTATCATTGCTATAATCCTGTTGCTCAGGAGGCTGAGGCAGGAGGCTTGCAAAAGCCAGCCTGGACTACATACAGACACCTTGTCTCAAAAAATAAAAAAAAGAAAAGAAAGAAAAAAGAGCACCTTCTATAGTACATTTCTTTTTAGTTAGTCTTTTAAAAATAAAGGAGTAATAGGGTGTGGTGGCACACTGGAGGCTGAGGCAGTAGGGTCACTGCAAGTTAAGCCAGCCTTGGCTACACTGTGAACTCAAGGCCAGCCTGAACTACATAGTGAGGCCCTGTTTAATTTCATTTACCATGTATTATTAGTTTTTTGCATTGTTAATGTTTTGGTGGTTATATTTATTGAAGTTCAACATTCACTTTAGAATTAGTACTTTTATAGTTTTTCTTGGTTTGGTAGTTTAAAATTTTCTAGTAGTGGTAAGCAGTTATAGACTTAGAAAAAGTAGAACTGTACATTGTACTAAATTTTATTGTGTGTAAATTAAAATCTATTCAAAATAGGAAAATTAAGTTGATTTTTAGAAGATGGTAGACAGCTAATATATATTCAGCTACTTGTTGCTATAAAACACTTTAGAAATTTCTAATTTGGAATATTAGTATGCCTTAAAATTTAGACTTTTTGGTATTTAGAAATATTCAAAGAAGAAGTGAATATTCAAAGGAAGACGTGAATCTGGGAAAGTTGTTTGCCTTTGTACATGTAATGATATACGAATTTGACCTTCAGTTTCAGTTTTAACAGTGAACAGTAATTGTGTTTGTTTACATATAACTTCTCAACTTCTATAGTGTTAAATAACTAAAAAAATAAAAGGAGATGTGTGTTTTATATCATGTTAATGAAGCTGTTGATTTCTTCAGATGGTGTGTTTTAGGCATACTTGAAGAAACTTCACTTTACTATGAAGAATGTTCTTTACTTATGAGACTAAAGATCTTTTCATGTAAAGAAAACTTTTAAAACTTTTAAGGTGGCATAGCCTGCCTTGGTTTTTTTGGGTCAAGCTGGTATCTCAGTTTTCTCTAAAAGAGTTAATTGTAAGGTGGTAATATAATTTTGTCCTACAGAAGGTTTTGCATATAAGGAGGCAGGAAGCTAAAGGAAGAAAAAAATATTTGTCTTTTAAGGTGGATGAAAATAATGTTTAAACTATAAACCAAAATTTGTAAATGGTATCATTAAAAATGGAATAGGGGATCTGTTGTAATTTTGATGCATTTTTTAAGAAAGATTTTTTCAAGTAGTGTTTTTCCTCTGTGGTTCATTTTAAGAACTCTTAAGTTGATTATGACTTTGGGATGACTGTTACTTTTAATTTTTTTTGTCTGTGACATTTTCCTTTTTGCTTTTGGTCTTATTGCCTTAATTTTCTTCTTTGCCCTGGATGGACCTTCTACCAAAGCATGGCTTATAAATAAGCATGGTGATTTGAAAAATAAGTAGTTGTGTCATGCAAATCTCTAAAGATTGACTTGCTTCATTATGTAGCCTTCACATTTATTAATATTGCCACCTATCTCAAGAGAAAGTAATTAAAGTGGGAAGCTATCAAGCTTACGGTAGCAAATGTTTTTCCAAAATACTAATTTTCACATAAAGACCCAATTTTTTCATTGGCCAAAAAATACTGTTTTTTTTTTCCCCTTACAGTAATACAACTCATTTTGTTCATTTAACCTAACTCTAGTTTGTCATTTGAGCCTTCAAGTAAAAATGGTGTTCCATGAAAAACAGTGGTTTACCTGGTAACTCAGTCACATAAGTGCTTTGCTTCAGACATCATCTCTGGCAGCCCATGTGCTTTTGTAAGAACTTATTATCACACAAAAGCACTGAAAAGAACTGTAGACAAGCATCAGGCTTTATCAGAATGAATAGTTTTTGCTGTTTCATCCGGGACATTTTAAAATGCAACTGTCACTCCCTCACTCCACTTAGTGTGGCAGTGCAGAGTGTAATGACTGCTGGGACAATTTGCTGCTACTTACTGCCTCGTTGGATTCCTGCTGAGTTTCCATCAGTATCTACCACCAGGACTTTTATTCTGTTAATGCAAATGTACAAAATGATTGTGACCTTGTGGATTCCCTAGAGGGCAACAGCCAATTCTGCCTATTACATTTTGAGAATTGATGCTGTGGAATGATACAAGATGGCTTTGTTATTCTGATAGTTTAAAACACAACCACCAAAATCTCATTTAATTTTCTAGGCAAGAGAGAATTGCAATACTCCCACTTTTTGCAAATGACTTTAATAGCTGTTCTTGCCTTTGAGATAGAAAAATATGCCTAATCTTGCCAAGTTTATATGAGAATACTTGCCTAGCTTTATATTTCTGTGCCTCCTTTAAATAGATAACCATTTTACATTTGTGGGCCCAAAGTAAAGAGCTCATTCTATTACAAACACTGACAGCTTTGTTTCTGACAGCTAGTAGTCAGCTCTCTGTTTTAAAACAATCAGTTGGGCCCTGCTGGTTCAACTTGCACTTGTCCTAGTCTTAACTCTGTCTTAGCCAGTGACTGCTATCAGCCACACAATGGCCCCCTAATGTGTAGCATGTTCTTATCCTCTCATTAAACATGCTGTGGTGTGTGTTCCCTGCCTGCATTTCTCACTTCCTTTGTTTTGCTTGCTATTTCAGATCATCTTAATGTGAAGATACTTTTTCTAATTATACAGTCCCATTCACAAGAATCCCTGAAGTAAAATAAAATGTTTTTTCTCTGGTGTAGGATGTGATGGAGCTGCTTGAAGAAGACCTCACGTGTCCAATTTGCTGTAGTCTGTTTGATGATCCTCGAGTTTTGCCTTGCTCACACAACTTCTGCAAAAAATGTTTAGAAGGTCTCCTAGAAGGGAATGTGCGGAATTCTTTATGGAGACCATCTCCATTCAAGTGCCCTACATGCCGTAAAGAAACTTCAGCTACTGGAGTTAATAGCCTGCAGGTTAATTACTCCCTGAAGGGTATTGTGGAGAAGTACAACAAAATCAAGATCTCTCCCAAAATGCCAGTGTGCAAAGTACACTTGGGGCAGCCTCTCAACATTTTCTGCCTAACAGACATGCAGCTGATCTGTGGGATCTGTGCTACTCGTGGCGACCACACCAAGCATGTCTTCTGTTCTATTGAAGATGCCTACGTTCAGGAAAGGGATGCCTTTGAGTCCCTCTTCCAGAGTTTTGAGACCTGGCGTCGAGGAGATGCTCTTTCTCGCTTGGATACCTTGGAAACTAGCAAGAGGAAATCCCTACAGCTATTGACTAAAGATTCTGATAAAGTGAAGGAGTTTTTTGAGAAATTACAACACACATTAGATCAAAAGAAAAATGAAATCCTGTCTGACTTTGAGACCATGAAACTTGCAGTTATGCAAGCCTATGATCCAGAGATCAATAAACTCAACACAATCTTGCAAGAGCAACGAATGGCCTTTAACATTGCTGAGGCTTTCAAAGATGTGTCAGAACCCATCATATTTCTACAACAGATGCAGGAGTTCAGGGAAAAAATCAAAGTAATCAAAGAAACTCCTTTACCTCCCTCTAATTTGCCCACAAGCCCTTTTATGAAGAACTTTGATACTAGTCAGTGGGAGGATATAAAATTAGTAGATGTGGACAAACTTTCTTTGCCTCAGGACACTGGCACATTGATTAGCAAGATTCCCTGGAGTGTCTATCTGTTACTTGTGGTAGTCTGTCTGCTTGGCCTCCTCATTTTCTTTGGCCCTGCCATATTTCTAGAATGGTCTCTATTTGATGAACTGACAACTTGGAAAGACCATCTTTCAAACTTAAGTTCTTACCTGACTAAAGCAGCTGACTTTGTAGAACAGTCAGTTTTTTACTGGGAACAAATGATAGATGGGTTTTTCATTTTCAGTGAAAGAGTCAAGAATTTTACTTTGGTGGTGCTGAACAATGTGGCAGAATTTGTGTGCAAATATAAACTATTATAAAATCTCAACCATGTAGTTCTCTGCTTTTTGATAGAAATTGTTGGAGAAGAGAGTAGAGTCAGAATTTGGGCAAGATTCCAGATAGGTATTTTTCTCCAAAAGTATTTCCTTCAAAAATAATGTTTTATACACACTGTTCAAATAAGAACAAAAATATAGTATTACCGACCTGAACCCCCTTTTCCTTTCCTAAAGAGTGCTTTTAAAATAAATGGGGCTGGGGAGATGGCTCAGTAGAATAAGTGCTTCCCTAGCAAGCGCAAGGGCCTGAGTTCAATCCCTAGTTCTGCCAAAAAATAAAAATTAAAATAAAATAAATGCCCCTAACCCATATTGGCTATGTTTATTCTGTGATAAAAATTTGGAAGAGGGGGGAAAAATGGAGGTGAGCATGCCTATAATCCCAGCCACTGGGGAGGCTGAGGATCTCCAGAGCCTGGGAGTTCAGGACTACCATGGGTAACCCCATCATAAAACATACAAAACAAAGGCAGATGAGAGAATACCTGATCTAATATTAAATAAATGAGGTAAGAGACCTATTAATGATTGTTCAATCATGCATTGAAGTTTAGTGTAAAGCTATTGTTTTGAACAACATTAGATTGGATTTCCAAGGTTTTGTAGAGGGTTGACTATTCTCACCAAAGTATAAATTTTATGTAAACAAAATCTGACGTTTTTTTCTGGTTAACTTGACATGTTTAGGAGGGTAGAGATTTAAGCCTACTCTTTTTCTCCTTTGTTTTGTAAGTTTTCGCCAAAGTGTTGAGTGCTTATGTGAAGAGGTAAGTTTTTTTAAAAATCCAACACTTGTCAGTAGGAAATGGAAAATTCACCTTTATAGTAGTAGCCAAGTGTTGTAGTTCTGTTCTGAAGGATCAGTAGAACCAAATCAATCCTCTTGCTTATAGAATTTCAGGTGTGGTAATAGTAATTTAACAATGAATGAAACAATCAGCTATTACAAAGTAACCAGTGAACACTAATTGCTATCCAATCTGCTGATATGAAATAACCCCACAGAACAAAAATATTTAATTTTCAAAACTTTCTTAGAATTCATATGAAAAAGAAGCAGTCCTAGGAATTGCTTTATTTCTGTCATGGAAACAACTTCCCTTTGAAAGCCCATTGAGAGAACAGAATGTCTTTATCCTAGTCCTTTAGTTAGGAGGGGAAGGTACGCAAGGGGGGAAGGGTTGCCGGTAGCAAATTCAAGGATGGGAGAAAGAATGTCCTTCTAGCTATGAGAAAAGTGAAAAGGAAACAGCTAGGTGAGATAATAGCTGCCTCATTCCTAACATTATTTGTGATTAGCCACTAAATTGTTAGAACATTAAGAAATTCTGATGGTGTTTTGCCATGGGGGTCCACAGTAAATAAGTCTGGGGAGGGAAAATGCTTTTCTCCCATTAATTTTTTTCAGTATATAACAGTGCACCATGGAGATGTTTTAATTTTTGTTTTTGCAGTGCTGGGCATTAACCCATGGCCTCACATATGGTAAACAAGAGCCCTACTACAGAGCCATACCTCCAGCCCAAGAATATAATAGATTTATCTGATAGCATTCCTCAGAAATATTGGCAGTTTCCTAGCTGAATTACTCAGTTTTATATGTTGATTGGTTTTGTATCTTGCACGTTCCCAAGGACCTCAAATTTGCAAACATCTTTGTATATACTATTTGTCTTAAAATGTTTACACAATCTAGATCTTTTAAGTTTTGTTATTCTCCCCTCCTGTCTATTTCTTAAGCATACATAACCAGCAACATTTATGGCAGTTGGTTTGTAGCTTCTAGTTCAAGCTAGGGAAGAATGAGTTGTCAGAAACTGGTCACTTTGAATATGGGAGGGAAGATACACACAAGGCTTTCTACTGTACATGTTTCCTGCCTTGGTTGGCAGATAGATGGCACAGATCAAGAATTCAGGATGGTTGGTGGTCAAATTTTTGTGGACAGAGATGTTATATTTAGTTTCATCTTAGATTTTTTTGAGAACTCATCAACTTATTATGCACTGACTTCTCATTATTTTAGGCTTCAGAGAGGCTCTTTTCTATGAACTCCATACTTTGGTTGAACTCTTCAATCAGCACCTGCTGTCGTGGAGGTGCATTTCCTGAGATGAAACACGCAAGGTTTTTGGAGTATTTGGTTCTTGCAGCAGAACAGTTGAGATGTTAACTGGAAGAATTACACTGTTTACAGAGCAGCCTGCAGTACCACCCTGGTGGTATAACTCCCTCCTCAGATGACCTTACTCCTGCTGCCTCCAAAAAGACCTATTTACCATGACCTAGTTTTCCATTGTTGTCTCTGATGGCACTGCTGAGAACCAAACTGGAATCAGGTATTTTGTACTTTTAAGTATGTTTCTACTGTTCTAGATTCTCCTTTTTTTTTTTTTCCTCGTAATTGAAAGAAAGTTCATGCCTAAAACTTGTCTTGGAAAAATGTGTATTCACATTAATAAACATTGTTTATTAACA
Source organism: Tympanoctomys barrerae (assembly GCA_002564285.1). NCBI lineage: Eukaryota > Metazoa > Chordata > Mammalia > Rodentia > Octodontidae > Tympanoctomys > Tympanoctomys barrerae. The sequence goes on from NDGN011472985.1 coordinate 8,767, forward strand.
ATTATTATTCACATAATAAACCATTGTTTTATGGTAACCTGTAAAGTTGTGTTAGAATGACTATTTCCTAAACCTAGACACTTTTCAGAATAAATGGGGACAGCAGGAATTATGTGGGACAATTGGAATAAACCAAGGCTAACTAGGGAAAACTGAGACTGGTTGTTTAGGTTATAGTATTTTTATAGATTTTATTCTGTTGCTAATGATTTGGCTTAGAAATGAATTTTTTCAGAGATTACTGGCTTATTTATAGAAATGGCTGTTTCTCCTGATTTCCTTACATGTTGTATTCCCCCAGAACTTATAATTTGAACTCTGATTTTTCTCTTCAATGGAGAAAAATATTTTTAATACCTTAAAGGCAGATGTATTGCTAGGCAAATTTAGCATCCTGTTACATTCTTGGCTTTTAACTCAGAAAGCTAGGATAAGCTGTCAGTATGTTAAAGATAGCTGTTCCTGAGTCATTTATTCACTTTCTGCCTGTGTTGTCTTTGGCTGGATCCTGAGGCAGATTTCCATCCTGCAGACATGAACGCCTCTCCTCACTCCCATGAAAGATGTCTTAAGGCTCTTTTACCATTATTGAACCAAAGTGAACATTAGTTTTAATATTTAGGAGGAAAACCTGCATGTGTTTGATGCTCATTTAAAAGTAAAACACATTTTTGTAATGGTAAAGATGTGTTAGAAAAACTGCTAAATGAGCAGTAATCTTCAGAAAGGATGCCCTTGCCTAACTTTCTCACAATATACCCCTGAGATGCATATGCCAAATGGAGAATGCTGGGCAGTATGACCATACATATATTTTATACTTAATTTTTTTTTTTTTTTTTTTTTTGTGTGTGTGTTTGTGTTTTTTTGAGAAAAGATCTCCCTATGCAATTCAGGCTGGCCTTGAGTTCACTTTATAACCCAGGCTGGTCTTAAAATTGCAATGATTCCTCTGCCTCAGGTGAGTGCTGAGATTACAGACATAAAGTATCTTTAAAAGAGGTTGAAATGTCATTTTGGGAAGTAGGAGCCAAATAGGCTGATGGTGAAGAAAATCTACAATCCGTTCTTTTATTCAAACTTTTAACTCTGCATAGCTTTATAGTCATTAATGGGATACTTAAAGGAAAAATAATCTGATTTTGTTTTTCAAATTTGATAAAGAACAAGATATAGTGGTGCACACCAGTAGTATCAACATTTGGGAGAATTGAAAGTCAGCCTTGACTAGAAAAGAAAAAAGATAAAGCCAGTAAGATCTCTTTTGGGATTCCATTTTGAAAAAGTTAGAAAACCAAGGGAAAACAGTATCATTGATTTTAAGGAGAAAGATTGTAGGTTAAAGAAAAGTCTCGGGCCAGGGAGATGGCTCAGTAGAATAAGCACTTCCCTGGCAAGCGCAAGGGTCTGAGTTCAA
>NDGN011472986.1:0-11266 GCA_002564285.1 Tympanoctomys barrerae
AAAAAAAAAAAAAAAAAAAAAAAAAAAAAAAAAAAACCTTCCTTGGCAACTGAAATACCTTTAAGTGTAGCATAATTACCACCGCTCTGCCCTCTTCCTCCCCGCTGGGACAATTCCACAAACCCTACAACAGACACTTAAATCTTCAACTTCTCACCGGCGCTACACGCAGATGGGAAAGATTTGATTAAAATTACAGTGCTTTAGGTTCAACTTCACCTATTAAAAAAAAAAACACAGATCGGGTGCTGGACTTTTTTCCCCTCTGCAGAGAAATAACTAGACCATAGTAATTACTGGGGCCCTGCTGCGTGCCCCTCTGCTCCCGCCCCTGTTCTCCTGCTCCCCATCTTGGTAGAGACGTGGGCATCAGCGTGACCGATGGCTGGACCTGCACGCCCCTCTCCTCTTTCTGTCTCCGCTACCCTCTTGCTTTCTCTGCCTCCTTCTGTTTGCTTCTCCCTCGTTTTTCTTTAGCTCTTCTAAAAGAAAAAGAGAGGAGGGCCAGCCAAATAGCTCAGCGCATTAAAGCACATGCAAGCAGGCGCAGGGTTCGATCCCCAGGCCTGCTGTGTCGGCCCTGCCCTCCGGGGGAGCGCTGAAATGCCCATTGTGACGGCGTGGTGGCGCGTGCCTGTAATCCCAGCTCTTGGGAGGTTGGAAACAGGGGGATCACTATGAGTCCAATCTAGTAGCGAGACCTTGAACACCCCGTAGACCCTTCCCTAAAATTAAAAGAGAGAGAGAGAGAGAGAGAGAGAGAGAGAGAGAGAGAGAAAGGAAAGAAAAGCAAGTAGTTCTCTAGCTGCTTGGTGAGTGCCTGCATGTGTACGTGTACGCGTGTGGGTGCGTGTGGGTGCGTGTGCATACACTGGTGTCTGTACGCCTCACCTTCCTGTGCGGCTGCGCCCTTCTGGCTGGAAAAGCCTGACCTTCCCCCAAGTCCCAGCGTCCACAGTGTGTTCAGGAACCCACAGCAAAATGTTTTAATCTTTTCTTTTAAAAGCAAAAGCAAAGTTGATATTATAGTAATAATGAATACTATCATCAATAATGTAATATTATACACACAATCATAAATACTTTAAAGCATTTATTCATGGAGGATGGAACCCAGAGAAGCCAAAGCATGTGTGGCAAGGAGTTTCCTGACACACCCGGGGCGTGGTGTGCTTGCTGATTGGCTGTATGCACACTCCTGGGCAGGTAGCTTTCACCTGTAAGAGCCCTTGGCCCAGCCCCAGAGGCCCTCTGTGTGTGGCATCAGCGCACCAGAACAGACACGTCGGGGAGGACCAGCGCACCTCTCTGAGTGCCTCAAATTTCATGTTAGAGCTCATTTGTTCACTGAAGTTGCTTTTTGCTGATCGTTGCAGTTGAAAGTAAGAGGCATTTACCACTCTGGGTGCAGATGGCGAGTCCCAGCCCAGGTTCTCTGTGGCCAGAGAGCCTGCAGACAAAGAGCCCAGGGGCCCACAGCTCCCAAGGCCATGCATGGCTCGAGGGGACGCGGGCTCTGCCATGCATCTGAGGCTGGGCACCAGAAGGGCAGCACCTAGGTTGGCCCCTGCTCTGCAGCCTTGCTGAGTCGCTTCCCTGTCCAAGCCTGGGCCTTCTTATTTACCTGTTTGTTCAACATTGGATGGGACCCTGGGGGTGGCTGTAAATGAGCCCTGCATCTGCAGGGCTGACAGGTGGCCAGGATCGGAATCGGCCTGGACTCCAGGGCTCTGCCAGCATCCTCAACCCAGGAAGGCCACATCATCCCTGGGTGGGATGAGCCTGGTAGGCAGCTGCTGTCGGCGGGGCTGGAGCTTTCTTAGCACTGACCCACAGTGGAGTGCTGAAGTCATGTTGTACACTCTGCTTGTGTCTGGCTGGACGATGTGCTCGGTGGGCAGGGAGGTGTCCTGGGGAGAGGGCCAAGGGCTCCTCCTCCTCTACACAGGGTGAAGCAGAAGGGCCAGGATGTGGCCCAACAGCAGTGCCGTGGTGAGGACCTGCTCGCCACAGTTTAAGAACAAGATGGGACAAGGCGCCTCTGGTTTCCACCCCATCTTTATGCTTCCTTGCTTTTGGATATTTGCTTAATGCTCCATCTTCTGTCATTTAACAGGCAAAGATATACAAACCTACGGCCCAGAAATGCTAAATCATATTAACTGCACATGATTTCTAACCCTCCCAGCCACCCTCTAGGTTGGCTGGCCATGAGGATCTTTCTTTTACAGAAGGTGAAACTGAAGCTGAGAAGGGCCGAGTTTCCACTCAGGGTCACACAGCACCCCGGTGCCTGGGCCTAGGTTTTAGCCCTAGAGTGCCCGTCCTGAAGGGCAGCGGGTGCTGATTGTCACAGTGAGCTTACCAGCTTCCAGGATCGTTGCTCCTGAGCCCAAGATCCAGCCCGACTTTGAATGTGATGATGATGGGGCAGGCAGCTAGGATTTTCCAGGTGAGTTAGGTAGGTTGTGTTCCTGCTGGCCATAGGAGAGGGGCCATGGTGCTCTCCTGGCATCAACGGGGAAATGAGGTGCAGAGCAACAGGGGAACAGGGGAACAGGGCCACGTTGCCAGCTCAGGAGCAAGGGGCTGCGCATCAGGCTTGGTTCACACGCACAGGGATGGACACAGGGCAAGTCAGTCACCAGCTTTCCTGGTGTGGGTCCAGTGGGGTGCAGGTACCCTTCACACACACACACACACACACACACACACACACACACACACACACATTCCTGTCACCAGTACCCCATAATGCTGGTGGTGATGCCGTGTGTGTGTGTGTGTGTGTGTGTGTGTGTGCGCGTGCGTGCCGCCTGAGTGGAACCAGCTCCAATGCTCTTAGGTGGCTCAGGAGGCCCTGCTCCTTTCCTCTTTTCCACAGTTCTATGGCAATGCTGCACAATTGCCTACTTTTTAAAATCCTGCCACAGCCTTAATGACAATAGTGAAACAAAGCAAAACCAAATGTCATCCTTTTATTTTCACATAATTCTCCCCGTAGTTCACATAATTGTCAACAGATTACAATTCTTGCAGTGCAACTTTTTGTTAGCTGTGTTCTTACCCCAGACCTCCTTCATGGTCTGCATGGTTTTCTGGGACTGGGTCACACACCGCTCGGAGGGTGTCAGACTCTAGGAAACGTGCCTTGTGGTGAGCTGGCGGCTCTTCCTGCCTCTGTCTATCAGAGTGCAGAGAGGACCTCTCTGGCTGTCACTCCTATGTGCCTTGGCTTGCAGTTTGTCTTCCAGGTTTAATTAGTTATTTGCTGGAGTTACTCATTTATACCCCATTATACCAAACTACTTGTTTTTAGGTATGTAAGTTTTATATACAAGAAAATAATGCCCTCTTGCTTTGTGATTGTTTACAGGTATTGAAGCTCAGAATCTTCCACAGCCTCTTCCACAATTGCAATCTTCCACAATTCAAATGAATAGTTGACTTGTGAATTAATATTTACATTTTGTCTTATCTAAATCTATTCATCAGAATCTACTCTACATTGCATAAAACAGTTTGGTTCTAAACAGATATTTCTCCTTAATCATTAAGTAATAATTCTAAACTCTTCACTAAGTAAACATTCCCTGTTTAATTTGGCAGTTTGGATTCACTCAATAAATATTAATTGACTGTTATTATTTGGCACCAGCTTGGTCTACAAAAAAAGTGAGTACAGCAGACACTCTGAAATCCTGATACACTAGCTAAGCTTTTTACTTCCCCCTCCTCATTTTTAAATTGAATTTTTAGGGTCTTGCCACACCATTTCATTGTGCATGGTTTTAGAATATGTTTTAATGTATGGCATGCCAAGTCTTAATTGCACTATTTCTATGAAATATTGCAGTAGGCCCCATATCTACACATGGTGTCGTAATTATTTTCTCCCTCCTGGGACACAATACCCAACAATCATAAGTTAAAAGAGGAGAAGTTTATGCTAGCTCACAGTTTGTAGAGGTTTCAGTCCATAATTGGCTGGCTCTGAGGCAGGAGGCCATGGGGTAGGGGAGGAGCAGCTCATGCCAGGGCAGCAGGAAGCAGAGGAAGATGAAGGGTGGAAGGAGACAGAGTCGGGCCTCGCTCCAGGCCCACCTTCTCACACCCGCCTGCGCCTCCTTGATTCACACCTAGCCCTTCACTCATCAGCAGGCTCAATCCAGTGCTCAGCATCATGTCGCCATGCCCCAGCCACTCCCGAAAGGCCCAGCTATGAGGAAGGACGTGAGGCTGTGGGAACGTTCAGGTACAAGCACAACCAGCCATCGGCACATCTGTCAGTTCAATCAACCTTGGATCCAAATTATTATTTAAAATGTTTCACCTGTACTGAATGTGAACAGAGTTTTTTCTTGAGTCTTCCTTCCCTGAACAGCACAGTGTGGCAGCCATTCATGCAGATGCTGCAGTGTAATTAAGAATTACGAGGAACCTAGAGATGACTTGATGTGTACTGGGTGACAGGCATCAGCCATGCATGTACACTATGCCACTGAATACAGTGGACTTAAGAAGGCTGCACACCTGCCGAGGGGTGACTGTGCTCAAGCAGTGTGTGTGTGTGTGTCTCTCTCTCTTCGTAACCAATGCTCACCATCCTTCAGGGGTGATTTAGAGAGGCCCCGGAATGGGGCCGTTCTCCATGCAGCCTTCAGTCATGCCCACCTTCCCGAAAAATCCCCTGGAAGAGGGTACCCGCAGGAGGCACAAGGCAGGAGGGTCCGGATCCATAGAATGAGGAGGACTCAGGGACACCTGCATCCCACTGGCTGGTCTGAGGACCTGCACATCCACCTGGCCTTCCCACAGTGGCTTCCTCAGTGCAAGAGCACCAGCCTCTGCTGTGCTGAGGCTGCGGCTGGGAGTTACCCGGCTGGTCCACTGTGTCAGGTGACACATAGCTGCACCCTCCATCCTTAGGTGCTCCTAAAGGGGGCACTGTCACTCCTTGGCACCAGCTCTCTAAGTTGATGCTGTGAAGAGATGGAAAAGCTTAGGAAACCTTCCTAGATAAGGGCCTCTTGGGGCAAGGGGTAAAAAAGTTGGCCCAATAGCTCTGGACTCTGTGTATCTCAGACAGGACACCCGAGGGTGCTTCAAGCAGGTGACAGTGCCCCTCTGAGCCACCAATGGCTCCTCTTTGCCTGAGAAAGGCAGTGCTATGGATCAACAGCCAGGGAACCATGTTGACTACTGATGGATAGTACCCTCGGCTCTTTGGGCTGCGTTTCCCGAGCCTAGCCTCGACCTACGACCTCCGAACCAGGCAGCTGAGAGTCGCCATCGCATCATATTCCTGCAAACCAGACTGTACCACGTTCTTTGACTTCTGTTTTTTCCTAACCCAAGTGAATGTTTTTATTTCGCCTCTCAATTCACATTTTGTATGTTTTTACATTTTGGAAAGAGTGGCTATGGAGGAAAAAAAAATAGGAACAGGCTTTTTTTAAGTCCTAAAAAAATAATAAAAGAGATAGAAAGAAATAGAAAAAACTGAAGTCCTTCTGAATGTGGTTCCAGTTTTGGAGAAGTTTCGGGCCTGTGCTTATTTTAGCCAAGCCATTTGTCCCGTCTCTATTTATACAACAGGATGCGGAACAAGTCGTTTCTGCTTCGTGTCCTGCTGCCTGTCAAAAAGAAATCTGCCTTGGCGGAGAAGCCAATTAGCTCCCTCGACTTCCATGTGGGTGTGCTTCCCGCTTGCCCTGGGCCACGCCTGCTCTGCAGGCCATGTTTGTTCAGGGGTAAGGCTGGGGCAACACAAAGGGGAAAACCTGGAGACAGGTGTGGCGTCGTGGCCCTGGGTCTGCCAAGGCTGAATCACATGTGCCATAGGCCCCTCTCAGGATTACAAGCTTGGCAGACTTACATCAAAAGAGCCAGAATAATAACCATGAGAAAAATAATGGTTATCGCTCTGCTCACAGCAGGCACCATGCTAAACAATCTATGTTGCTATCTCACCCAATCTCCATTACAACCTAAGAGAAAGTACTGTTACTACCACACACTCATGCACAAAGTGAAGGTCAAGATGCTGGACTTGGCTCCGCCTGGCACTAGCAGCTCACAGAGTCATGGCACGGAGCACCATCCAAGAACACCTCCCTACGATAGCACATAAACTAAGCTGGAGGACAGGGGCATCCCGGGCACCAGCACCAACATTCCAGTTTGTATTGCTGGGTGGCTCTTGTATTACTGGGGGTGATGCTAAGAGCCCTGTCGCGCCACGACCCTGCAGCACATGGAAGTTGGTTCATTTGTGCTCATGTATCAGACTGGCATGAGTGGTGAGTGTTTGTGCCCGGCAGGTGTTTAGCAAGTGGCATCTCCAGTTGGTGATTCAGGGGTCTGGGCTCCTTCCATTTACAAGCTGTGTTCTCAAATGCCCAGCAGTGTGTGGGAGAGGACAGTGGAGAAGGTGGAGCCCCTTAGCCACTTGCATGTCATTGGTGACACCTGTCACATGGAGTCACCTTACTGCAAAGGCACCTGGGAAATGTAGTCCTGGGCTGAGTAGCAGGTGCTCAGTGACTGCTCTCAACTTCGGAAGAAGTTCAGTTTGTGTAGCTTCCTGCCTTCACCATGACATCTGCCCATGTCGTCCAACTGGGGTGCAGACTCGTGATGTGTGGACGGTCTTCATCTGAGACTTCTCTGGACAAGGTTGCACTTGCAGTTATTTGGAGGCTGGGACCCAGTCCCACAATGGGGCTTCTGGAAGCTTCCAGAACATTCCACTTAAACAAGCTGAATTTATCCCACAATGATCTTCAGCCCTTCACACCAGAAACCTTGCCCTGTGTCTCTCCTGTGTGTCCTGGTTTATGTAACCCGGTTTTCCGTTTTAGAATTTTGCACTAGGATAAAAATGAAGTGCCTGCTTCCCACGGCCGCACTGCCTCTGCATTTCTGGGGCCTGAATATGCTGAGGCAGGCACCACTGCTTTGGCCAGGAGGGCTGTAGCCTGGAGTGAGCCCAGCTAGTGGGCGCCAAGCTCATTTTCCTTAGCCAGAGATGGGAAATGGGAGGGAAAAGTAAACATGGATTCTAAAGCAGAGACAGAAGCCGTGCGTGCTGAACTGGGAGAAACTGAGGCTAAGGCATCTTTTTTTTTGGCTGTTGTTCTTTTTTTAAAAGGACATTTTCTTTCCAGAGCCAATACGTAGGCCTCAGAGCTACTTGTGGGGTAAAAACACAAAACAGCGCTCAAGGGTCCCAAATCTGTTTGCTTCTGAAAAGGGAGATGGTGTGCGAGACAGGAGCTTTGAAGCTCGTGACCTCCCAGGACTCCCAAGTCGTGGAGCTGGATGGAAATTCCGGAGTCATCTCTTCTGCAGCGCTGTGCTCATGTGACCGCTGAGGAGGTGGAGGCAGAAGCATGACATCTTTGTTCCTCATCCTCCGCCCCAGCCCTTCCCCACCTGGCTGTCTGGTGGATCCTTTCTAAAGAAAATACAGGGCAAAGTTGCATCCTTGCTCTGTCCCGTGCACCAGGCGAAGGTGGAAGTCCCTGTGCCAGCTCTTCCTGTTCCTTGTGGAGCCAGCTGTTGCTCTGGCTGCAACCTGTCCCCAGGGTCCAGGGCCGCTCAAGGGCTCCTGCTATCCTTGTGCTTTTGCTGAGCTGGCTGGGGTGTCAGGGAACATCCCGTCTTTGAACCTCGGTTCAGAGGTCGTTCCCAGCACCCAGATAGAGTTCTGTTCTCGGACTTCCTCCGTCTTCCTCGGTGTGGCCCAGGAGGACCCACAGTGCTGGGAGCAGGGGCCAGGCTGCCCTCCAGGCCTTCAGGCTGCCCCCTACACCACGAGCATCTCACTCGGCGGTCCACTCCCTGCTGGGTTACTGTCAGTCCAGTCCGGGGTTTATGGTAGTGCGCGCTCCTCGGCAGGCGTCCCAAACCCCTCGGGCCTCTGTTGGCTGTTTGGGCCCAGACGCTGTTTTGTTCATCTTAGAGACTCTTTTGAGGTCTCTGGCCCACTGGCAGCCTTTCCACCTGGGTGCTGGGAATGGCGCCATCAGAGCCCAGGTCCTGATCGTCTCAGTTACTCTTCTGTCGTTGCTGGGACAAATACCCGACACCCAAGTTGAAGGAAGGAAAGGTTTACTTAGCTCACAGGTACTGGAGATTTCAGTCCATACTCAGCTGGCTCCAAGGCAGTGTCACAGGGCAGAGGGCAACCTTTCATGGCGGAGGCAAAGAGCAAGAGCCAAAAGGGAGGGTAGCAGCAGCTCAAGCAGCTAGCTTCTCTCCCTCCTCCTTACATTGAAATGCAAATTACCTTCCCCAGGGCAGGTGCAGCATCCACACCCACAGTAATCAATCACAAATTCCAGAAGCCACCCCAAGAGTGCATGAGGCTTTGGGGGGACACCTAGACAACACACCCTAACACTGACCTCTTAATCCAAAGCAGCTCCCAACTCTCCACCCTCTTGTCCTACTGCTTCCTGATGTTGTTTATCACCTTCTAATGGAGTAATCATTATTGGGGTCTTAAAAGTAGACCCTCTGCTTTCTCCTCTGGGAAAGCCCTCCTACCTAGGATACTACAGCTGACCACCTAGCAGGGGCTGAGAGGTGTGCGGTGAATAGACTGACCATGTGGCAGACCATGTTCGGATCCAGCACCCCTCCCAGACCAATTTCTTGGCTTCTCTTTAAAAACAAACAAACAAACAAACAAACAGAAAGAAGGAAAGAGAGGAAAAGGGAAAGAAAAACAGAAGCGGAAAAAAAAATTATAGTAAATTTTTCTCAAAGACTCTGATGTTTTGGAAACATAAAACCAAGCAACAAACAAACAAAAACAATTAAGCCAAAGCCTCTGATGAATCCACACAGTACAGCCAATCCAGGTCCCCTGAAATCTTCCTCCCGGGACACGTGCTGGGCAAAGAAACGAGGCAGAAGTGGCAGATTTCTCGCTTTATTTTTATATACCAACTTGCTAGCTAACAGTGGGAGCAATCAATAAACTTTAATAGAATGCTATTACTTTAGGGTTGTAGTAAACGGAAGAATAAAGAATAATAGCTTTTCAACCTTTTATCAGTCTGGGGAGCTAATTTAATATGCACAGAAAATGCATTACAATAATTTTTATAACTATTCAGTCCAGACCTCTCTAAAGATTTTCTAGGAAATAAGTAATGTGCAAAGAATCCAGCCCAAATACATGGTAGGAAAACTGTGGTTATAGCTCGTGAGGGCGGCCCAGGCTAATTCTACCAAGAACTGGGTATTTATATGAAAAACGCCACTGGATTCTAAACTGGTACAGATTCTCATTGCTATGCGCATACACCTTTTTTTAAACCAGTTCTTCTTTAATGAAGTGGACTGATCAGTCCCATTTGGAATCATTCAGACTGTAGACAAATAAACTAAGGCTGTAAGTGTATAATTTTTAACCTCTTAGAAAGGTTGAATGATGTGTTATGAAACTATTACTGTGCACGGCTCAGATTCAATGCACCACAAAGGAGCTCCATTAATCCTAATTTAACATGCATCTGCTCACAATTTGGAAGAGGAAATTGGCCAAGAACTGAAGAATCAGCTCATGTTCACGCACAGAAAGGCTCCTGGTTCACATCAAGGGACCTGTTCAATTGCTTGACCTCTCAGGACTCCAACCTCACAGGGTACTGTAGGTACAGCTTGTCTTTGTCCCCTCCTAAGTGACCTTCCCTGGACAGTCCTCTGCCCTGGTACAAGAGCGATTACTCTAGCCCGTGAAGTGTGCCAACTTTACATCTTTCTCCCATGCTCCCGGAGGTCCATGGGAAAAAGCTCAAGGCAGAGTGCCCCACCTTTGTGGGCTGGTCTAATGGAAGCCGAGGGAGCTGCTTGGCCTGGGTGGAAAATTGAAAGGCTGCTGGAAATCTCATTCATCAAGACAGATGATATTTGAATGCATTAAAATCATAATTAATGCAAAAATCTACAATGGACAAAAGATCAAAATGTTAAAGAAATATAAAATTGAACAAACACAGTCCTACTGAATCCTGCAGCAAAAGGAGAAATAAGCAAGACTGAACCTTTCTTTCTTTTTGTTTTTGAAGATTTATTTATTTATTTATTTGGTACAGGGTCTCACTACCCAGCTCAGCCCCCTGCACTTGCTAGGGAGGCACTTAAACCTCAGAGCTATCTCCCCAGCCCTGTCAAGTGCTTCTTTATTTAAAATTTTGTTATTGTGTTCATTGTGAATTTTTTTGCAATCACTTTCATTTTTAAAAATGTATACACATATTATTTGTTTTGGTTTCACAATTCTTCAGTGCTCCCTCAAATTCAGTGCAATTCAGTCTTCCCTACACCTAAGACAAATGCCCATTTGCCAGCCCCGCTAAACAGAAGTAGAATCTTCCCTCTGTGCCATGTCCTGGTCCTTTGTTCTTTTTGTCTTCTGTGTCCTTCACGTTGGCAAGGACAAGGCTACTGTTTATTTATTTGTTGATTTAAATCCATTGATTTCATTTCTAAATTCTACCAAACTTTTAAAAATCAAAGGTCAGGGCCAGGGAGATGGCTCAGTAGCATAAGCGCTTGACTGGCAAAAGCAAGGATCTGAGTTCAATCCCTGGTTCTGCAAAGAAAAAAAAATCATAGGTCAATTCTATTCATACTGAAGAAGAGGGAACACTCATTTTATGAAGCCAGCATTCCCCCGATACCAAATTCAGATAGAGAAACCTGAAATGGAAAGGAAAGGAAAAGGGAAGGAAAGGGAAGGAAAGGAAAGGAAAGGGAAGGAAAGAGAAAAGAAAATTACTGACAAATATCCCTGATAAACATAGCTGCAGAAATCCTCCACAAATTACCAATAAACAAAACTCAATGGCACCTGAGAAAGATTACTCACCATGATCAGGTAGTTTCATCCCATGGATACAAGGGAGTTCAAATCAATAAATAACATATGAATCAACAATTAGGATGTATCCTATAACAGAGTGAATGACAAAATGATACAATCATTGCAATAGATGCCAAAAAGGCATTTGACAAAACTTAGCATCACTCACTATAAAAATTCTCCGTACACGAGACGTAGAGGAGTATGCCTGGGTATAATAAAGGCCTTATTAAAACAAGTACATGTCCATCTATGCAGGCCGCACAGCGGGGCCTTCCCTGTCCCCACCCTATTCCAGCCTCCTGGCCTCATCCCACCCATCCACTGGCCCCTTCCTGCTGCTACTTGACACCACCCTGGACTTCTCAGGGCGCCTTGATTTTTTTT
>NDGN011472990.1:0-46099 GCA_002564285.1 Tympanoctomys barrerae
TTACGTGTAAACATAAGAATTATATAATTCTTTATGCCTATTTTAAAAATATATTCTAATTTTCAAGTAAAACAAATAACTAAAAAAAAAAAAAAGAAATTAAATTCACCTAAAACTTATTGGTCTGCCGATGAGTATGCTGACATTATACAGCTATAGTGTTTAGTATTTATATCCAAATTAACCAAAATATTCTGCAATAAAAGGTAAGTAGTCCACAATATTTACATATTTACACACTAATTCTTAAAAATTAGAATATAAAAGTATGTTACTAAAACTATTTCTTTCAACAGAAGACTAACCAAATAGGCTTAAAATTATATTCTTGTACTCAAATCATGATTTTGTCTTCATAGAATTTACTAAAAATCTGCTACCACATCTAAGAATACTTGGAAGTTCTAAATTAAAAGTAACCATGATCTTTTCTTTGGAATAAACTTATACTTTACTAAATGATTAATGACATGAATAACAGACAAAATTCTAGCACCAAAGTTAACACTGACATCATCTATCACAATCTCTTCTTATAGATCAAAAGCTAAGTTTCAAGCAGGTTGATTTGTTTACTTTTGTTGAAAGCAAGTCCAATGAAAGAAAAGAGGTGTGTGGTGGGTCCTTTAGTGTTCCTAAGAGCTTATTATGCCAACCCAGCCAGGAGGACCTACAAAAAGCCAACTCTTCATTTGCCTAAGGCCTCTTCAGGGTATCTTGTCTTCCTTTACACCTAGCAGTATGCTATATCCTTACATCTTATAGGGGCCTTACACCTTATATTAAAATAGGTACTCTTATCTATATTTATATTTCAGATACTGGCTTTGCCTCCCTTTTAGATTTTGTTCCTATAAACAGATGCTATATCCTGTGCAGATTGTGTTCTTTAGAAACCAACAGAATTCTGTCAAGGAGTGACTGATATTATGAGTCTAATGCCCCTAGAAGACACGAGAAGACTGTTTTCAATTTATGTTACATTTCCAGATGCGAAAAAAAATGAACTAAGTTTTTCTGATGCTATGTGCCTACATCAAGGGATGGTCTCTCAGATAAAATATTTTGACAGTTAACATGAAAACAAAGGCAGCATTTTTTTTCCCAAAGGACGTAATTATTCTTTCTGCTGATGTGGGTAGTAGCAAACAGTATAATTTGTGGGGTTTTTTTTTTTGTTGTTACTGGGAATCGAACTCAGAACCTTACACTTGCCAGGCTGGTGCTGTGCCATTGAGCTATATCCCCCACAGCAACACTATTCTTCTAATTTTTTTTAAATCATTTATTTATTTATTTACTTGGTACAGGGTATCATTACCCAGGTCAGGCTCCTAGTGATCCTCCTGTCTCTGCCTCCCCAGCACTGGTATACAGGCATGTGCCACGAGGCTCATAGTGATCTTCCTATCTCTGCCTCCCTAACACTGGAATTATAGGCAGCATGCCAAGGTTTGGTGGCTGGCACAGCATGCCTGTGGTTCCAGGGCCTGACATCAGTGGGCATGGTACCACACTTTTTGTGTGTGATACCAGGAATCAAACCCGGATCCTTGGACAGACACTTAGAGCACCGAGCTATCTCCCCAGCCCAGCAACACTATTCTTAACCTTAGTCATGTTAACATCTATCTCAGTGGAACAATGTAGATCACTTAGCACAAACAAATTGTATCTACTGGGAAAGCAACCTGTCACCAACAGGTGTACACAATAATTGAGTCATAGGGGTAACTTCAGTGGACTTTCAGCATCACTGCCAACTGAGTCCTCTTAGCATACTGTGCACACAAAAAATGTAAAAACATAAGTCTGCTAAACTATTTGAATTAACAACTAATTTTCTCTTCATTTAAGCTCCCTATGAGTTTCAAACCGACAGACAAGACAGAAAGAGACAGAGAAGAAAGGAAAGAGAGAGCCCACTGATGCAAGTTCTGGTGAAGAATGCTTTCTGCAGAGGGCTGGTAAGATAGTGCAGTGGACTAAGTGCCTGCTTAGGAAAGCACAGGGATTGTGGTTCAATCCTTGGCACCACATGCTTCCCACCCCCAGGTGTGCTGAGCAGTTGACCGAGTCCAGGTGTGGTGGTGCACACCTGTAATTCCTGCACTGGGGAGGCTGAAAACAGGAGAATCACTACAAGTCTGAGCTATGTAGTGAGACCCTGCACAAAATACATAAAATATAAACAAACAAATAAATTTTTTTTTTTAAAAATGTATGCTTTCTACAGAAATATTTTAAAAATTCTTTATGGTCTTTTTGAGACAGGGTTTTACTATGCAGATCACGCTAGCCTTGAGCTTGCTTTGTAGCTCAGGCTGGTATCAAACTTGCAGTGATCCTCCTGCATCAGCCTCCCAAGTGTTAGATGTAGGCATGTACCACTATGCCTGGCAGAAGTTTTAAATTTTAACACTAATAAAATTTACTTTTGGGCAGGAGAGATAGCTCATTGGCCGAAGTGCCTGTCTGGAAAGTACAAGGTACCAAGTTTGACCCTGGTGAAAAAAAAAAAAATTACTTTTATAAGATGAATAACAGTCAGTTAAATACACACACACATACATATTACATACATATACTATGTAATATATGTATCTATAATATATAATATATATACATAAAGAACATAAACAAAATCTTGGCATTTAATGCTCCACATGTAAGACAACTGAAGGAGCAGACAGAAGTCTAAATAAACTACAAAACAGTGCTGATTTGGTAGGTGGCAAAAATACTGACTGCAAACCACTTAGAATCTAAGTGCAAGTAAAACAGGATGCCAAGATTTTGATTTTTAAAAAGCCCAGTTAAAATGTGACCTAAATTCCATTTTCCCCTGGAAATAAAAAATTACAAGGGGTAGCAGAAATAAGTTTGAATTCTTCCCCTCCCACTTCAAATACTGTATAAAACCCTCTGAAAAACCAACACTGAGTAACATTTGAAATCATTCATTTGCTTCCTGTAAGCAATAAAAGTTCCCAACCCCTATACTTACACTAAACTCAAAACACCCAGAGGATCTTCACTCTTCAGATATAGTTACAGATTTACTATATGAGAAATCTAAGCTTCTGCCTACATTTCTTTCCCAAGAAGCGGCCTTACTACTTTTACTTCTCAAGTAATTATGGCCTATGTCTCAAAAGAGAAGAAGCTTGCACTGCACTCCCTCCAACTCAGTAAACTTTAACCATTATGAACCGCCAGAACCACACCTGCAGGCAACCAGTCACATCTCTACAAGTATCTAGAAATATCGAGGGGAGAAGACCAAGTTAATATTTTGGTTAGGAGGAATATTACCTGGGTAAAAGATTTACATGCCCAATTTTAGATATTTTGCAAAACATAAACTGGCTTACAATAGCCAATTACACTGATCTAGATTTTTTAGTCTTAGTTCTAGAATTTTGAATATATGTATTTAAAAAATATATTTTATATGCACATCTAAAAATATTTTTTCCAATGAACAGTCACCATAACTTTAAAATATCTTCATATATTCCATACAGTAAGAGAGCCTAAATTGTTAAAGAAATACAAGAACTTCATCAGGAAAAATACCTCAAAATGTTAATCAGAATTCAGAAATCTTGTGGAAGAGAGGCAAGAAAATTATTCTAAGAAAAGATCAGGCTCAGAGGATGGTGATAGCTCAGTAGACTAAGCGCTTGCTTGGCAAGCGCAAGAGCCTGAGTTCAATCCCCAGTTCTGCACAAAAAAAAAAAAAGAAAAGAAAAGAAAAGAAAGGATCAGGCTTATAGCAAGTGTTTGAAGGTCATGAATTGGAATTGAAAAACTATAAGAAATGTTTCAAAGATATACAAATCCTGAGGCGGCACTTTATAAAACAAGATTAAGGGAATATTAAAATGTATCAAATAACCTCAAATATAGGTAAAATGAATTCACAGATAATTGTGTAGTTAACAGTAACATATTTACTTAATAGGAATAAGATTAAGGCAGTCAACTAAACACAAGTACATTTTATATTACCTTTTTTGTATTATTTCCTATATCCCACCACCAGAAAAGAACAAGCTATACTTCATGCTTATACCACAAGCTATATTTTATGTTCTCTTTTTAGGAATGATTCAATTTAGATGTGTTTACCTATCCAATTCCAAGTTAACAACTTACTAGGAAATCACTGAAATCATTTTTTCCTCTTTTTCTGTTTCATTTTTTAATTACATGAGTTTACTTTTTACTCTTTACTCTTTTTAATTACATTTACTCTTTAGATGAAGTTGTGATTCTATAAAACTTCAAAATAATTCAACCACATGGAAATATGAACTATCCTTCTGTTAGTTTTGAAAATTTAATTTGATTAAAAAGCCCCAAATATGCTTTCAGGTTACAAACACACACGCGCACACACACACACACACACACACACACACAGAGTCATACAAAAATGTGTTACATGTGGTGTGTGGTTCACTTTACATATGGACTTCTCAAATAATTGTACAACAAATTACAATCTTGGGGATTCTGCCAAATATAGGAATGTATTTCAGATATAGGTATATAATTAAATATAAACGAAGTGCTTTTAAATTATGGAATTCTATTGAAGCCATGAATTAACCTATGAAGTTAAGTTCTTTTGTGGCTTCAAAGAATCCCTAAAATTCTATTTAGCTGTAATGATTTTTGTTTCACAAAAATAAATATGTAAAAAAGCAGAGAAAAGACAACAAATTAGAGTAATAATGTTGGACATCCAAGTAAAATGATCACACAAAAGAACTTTAAAAAAGACAGAAGACTCAATGCCCCATATGTATTACCTAGAAGTATTTATGAGAAGAAACTATATTAACTAAAATAATCAAGGAAAACATCCAAATGTTCTCAGGGACAATCCACTGGGCCCCCCTCCTGTCCCTCTTTCAGACAGGAGCTTTCTTTCCCCTCAATAAATATATTCTGCTCATTAAAAAAAAAAAAAAAAAATCCAAATGTTCACACCGGTTACCAGCAAGGTACTTTTAAAGAACCTTCTTACCTGCTGCTGCAGGAACTCCTCTCCCCTCCGAGGCTGCTTTGGAAGGATGTGTAAGCACCTGCGTGTCTTCCTTTTCTGTCCTGGCACATTCATTATGGTAAGTGGAACCTGGGGCTAGTGGTGGGACAACTTCTGAACCACTACTTAAGTCAAGAGGGAGGCAGGATCCCAGCTTCTCCAGTGGCAAATGCTCAACATCAGGCACTACACAAAACAAGAGTGTGGCATAATATTAACACAAAGTGGCCCAGTTAATATCAATGTGGAACAGTGGTGCATACATTAAACAGTGCCTGGCACAAAGAAGGGACTCAAAATATATTTGGAAATGAGGTGTTTATAACTGCAAAATATGTAAAGAAAAAGGAGAAATTTCTTAATATTCTAATAGTCTATCTCTCAGATTTTTCTTTATCTTCCTTTATGTTTCGTTCTGTAGGAAATCAATATACATTACCCTCTGGTACAGAAGACTCTTGCTGATTCTGAGAACTGATGGAGAATACTTTCCCATCAGTGGCTGGAGCGGGAGAAGAAACCTTTTCTACAGAATCATCAGGCATGGGTAGGGTGGCTAACCGCTGAGACCTTCTTCTCCGCTCACTATGCTTGCAAGGTCTAGGGGGATTCACAGGCTGTGGAGGACCTAGAAAAAGATCTTCAATGTTCACGAAGCAGATACATACCAGGATCATCTTACAATACTTAAGGAGATAAATGGGAAAAATGATTCATATTCTGCCCTCTGATGTTGCTATAAGATATCCACAAGGAATGGCATGTTGAAAAGGCAAAAACTGTGCCCTATTCACAAAAAGAATTAATCAAAAATTCTAAAATCTGAATCCTACTAAAACTAAAAGAAAGTAACATGGAACATTAATTTCAAGCAGCTCCCCCAAATGAGAGATTAAAGTCAATTCTAACTGCAGATCATTGTGTACTTCCATTTTTTCCTTTGAGAAAATAGTTTCTTGATAGCAAAATATATCTTTATATATCTACACATATCTATATTCCCCTTTTGCTACATTATAAATCTAGAGTCTAAGGAAAAGAGGGACAAGGGGCATAGGTGACAAAACTCTACTTACATAGAGTATAGTTAGTTCTCTACCTGCCATAGTAAAAGTAATGCAAATAATTTAATCCCATCTTCATGCTCCCAAACAGATTCTTAAAAATAATATATCTGGGCCTGATTCATTAAAAAAAAACTGAACTAAATCAAATTAATTTATTATGGCAAATGATGGAAATCATAGAGTATGACACTGCTCTTATCTTCATTTATAAAACAAACATTTTTACAGATCTTTTAATTTTTAGATTTCTTGGTACTTGCATATAAACCTATTTGTTTAGGCAGATTATATAATCAATAAATTCATGTTCATTTAGAAGGAAGAAATAAAAATGTTCTAAAGGTGTTGATATTTTGGTTATTTAAGAGTAACATTACAACATTAAAAAGACATGATAGTAATGGGAAAAAATGAAAGAATAAAACTCAACCGTTATAACACTGTCATTAAAATACCAAGATAGAATACTATTTCAAAATAAAATGTTAACAAATACCATGTGACATTTCAGTCACTGAAGGTATTTCATGATAAATGCCATAATAAAATGAAGTTCATGAGGAAACAACTGAGGTTTTTGTTCCCATCCTTTCTAATCATTTATTAAAATAAAATAAAAGCAAAAAAATTGATCAGGAATTTTAAAAGTTAAATAGTATATATGGTAACTGAACCAAAAAGAGTATTTTTGATGGTTTTTCAAGAACAACATCCTTATTGTGGAAGACACAAAAATAATTCTTAAGGAAATGTGTCATAGTCATTTACTGATTACATTACTAATTTACTTGCTATATGAAGAGCATAAGAAAAAGTGTAAGTCACCCCACTATTTTCCAAGTAACTGCTTCTCATTTAACTAACATGAAACCTTAACATGAGGAATTTGGAATTGATGTAAGTCTTGTCATATGTATTCAAGCCCATGCGGAAAGGCAATTTTTAAAAACACTAAGTTAACTCTTGAAAGATTAGTAGAGCTGAAACAGTAAAATGTTTAAAATAGAATCAGAGGTACTCTTTTCTCATTAAGAACACTAAATTCAAGTCTGCATTGCAAACATTGTAACAATAAAAGGTATTGCAGACATTTGGGGACAAGTAGGATACTATGCCTAAGCATAGGGATTGTTAGGAATTAAGTTAAAATATCTAACATGAGTTCTTCTACATGTTTTCCCTTTTATGGGGGAGCTTTCTTTTTGTTTTGTTTTGTTTTTTGTAATGAATCAGGCCTCTCATTAAGCTTTACTACTTGAGGAGAGTCCAACCGCATTGGAATTTGTGTCATTAAATGGTTAAGGTTTCTCAAGCAGCAGTAGTCTCTGATCAATTCATCAGTAAGAAATGTCCGATTTTTCCCCTGGATTGTTTCCAGTCTGCCCTATCATAGCCACTTAAGTCTGAGATTTTAAAAGCAATTTCATAAAAATACAATATAACTACAATCAAACTATCTTAATGTATCTTATAGGATTAAGGAACTATTTTTTAAAAATCTGTGCTCACTAGTTTTATTTATCACTGAAGAAGAAAGCTGAGATACAAGCGTCAAATCCTCGTTTTGTATTAATTCTGGGGAAAGTGGTGATTTAGGGGGTTTTATACACCCAGAAGAATCTCCAGATTCATGTTTGCATTTCTTGCTGCGAGCCTTCCCTGAAGACAAAGTTGAGGATAACAGTGCAGGTTTCTGAGTGTTGGCAGAACTGCTAATGTCAGCTTCATTTTTTTTCTGACTTTGAGGTTTAGGTGAAATCGCCTGAATAAATAATAAAAAATTGATATTTTTATTTTGGTTTCTTCATTTTTGCTCTTGTATTCTATTTTGATTGTTAAGCAACTTTAGTATCCAAAACATTGTTAAGCAACATATAACATTTCTATTACAAATGAAAAACCAAAAACAACCCCACAAATTATTAACTAAAAGTTGAATAGGTTGTCTTTAAAGGGATACTGTCATCTTTCAGTCTAGTATTTTTAATACATTATTTAAAATATTCTCAGAATATAAAATATCATACTAAACATATATTTAAAGTATTGAGATATATGTCCTTTGCAATGAAAATTCACAAACAATAATTATTGAGTACACAGCAGCATTATCATGATACTGAGCATTAGAGGAATATTCTTATAAAACAATTTCCTTTATCAAGCTGAATATGGACATTTCCCATAAGTAGACAGTTTCTCTTTAAAGAAACATCTCAACAGGAAAACAATGACCAACTTAACGAAACATCTTTAACTCATTTTAATGCTGAAAGCTAGTTTCATAAGCATAACGCATCATGAAATCAGAGCTACCAGCAATAGAGAGTTAAAAGACTAAAAAACAATACAAAACAAGCAACAAAAAAGAAAAACCAAAGAGATAAACTGTAAGTTAAAAACATTGGATTTAAAACAAAATACGTCGCATTCTAAAATGAGAAGTTTTACCTTCTTCCTGCCAACTGATACTTTTTAAAAAAATTAGAACTTTGTCAGTTCTTTCATAAAGTACATTTTTATTCACTTGGCAGTAAAGATAGCCTACATATGTAAAATTATGGGTGCATGTGTCTACTGCTCAAAGACAACAGAGAATAGCCACATTGGATAGGCTTGCAATCTATCATGCTGGAAGTTTTATGCTGTACCTCATCTCTCTCAGATATATGTATCTGAGAGAAAAATACCCACATTTTGAAAAATTTATGATAGGCAACTCTAACAAGTCAAACTGCTAGCACTATGAAGAACGTACTTGTTCTCAATAGAACTTTTAATTTTCCTATTTTTTGAAGAATGACCACCGAATCTGCAGACTGATGTTCTTGAATATGAAAGATCACTGTGTGTAGACCAAATAAAAAATTGTTTCTCCTCAAGGAAAAGGCCCTCAAATTCTGGTAGGGAAAAAGGTGTATATGTGCTACTGAACAGGGCCCTGCTGAGTGCCCTGAAGATGGCATGCTGGACACACTACATAGAAGGTATGGATGCCCCATTCATTCTGTGCTCATTTCTACTTCTTAATTTACTNTATATATATATATATATATATGTATAAGCGGTAGTAATCATCTGAAAAAGTACTCCATAAATGGAAAAGTAGTCCTAAACTTGTCATAAAAGATGTTGCCAGGAAAGTAATTAGAGCCATTACTTGTAAATAAACAATTTTATTGTTCATCTTCACATGTGTGAAAGACATCACTACAGCATTCATTACTCTTAAGTTACAAAGTTATAAAACAAAATTTTAAGGTTAAATTGATCTTGATAAGGTGCTTAACTTCTAAACAAGGACAAATTAAACATTTTTAAAAACTTACTGATTATGCATCTAATGCAAGTTTTATCCAAAAGTAAATGTAACATGACATTTCCCTAATACAATTAAATAATCTATAGTTAATAATCTGAGAATGAGGTTCAAGACCACATAGTTTGAATCTTTTAAAAAATATAAATAAAATAAATCCATTAGCACAGTAAGTTTTGGCTATAGGCCTGCTATCAACTTATGTCATAAGTGAACTTATTCTAAATCAATAGGACAATAAGAGTTAATGACAATCAATACTTCTCTTTCAAATTTATTGTTGATAACCAAGTGAGATGTAATTAAGAGCTTTATAACTCGGCTTTTTTTACTCTGAAGCAAGCCAAGATGTAGCATAAAAATTAACAGTTTGTTTACAAAACATTTTCATACTGAAGTCAACCTGAATGACAAGTAAAAAATGAGGAACATCATAATGTTCCTTAAGATCTAAATAACTTACAACATTTTCATTAATGATTATTGGTCCCTGTTACAAAACTGGCAAGTACTCTCAAAAAAAGGTTTCAATTATGCATAAACTGCCGAGTTATTCCATTTTCCTTCTTTTTAACTCAGTTTCAAATTGTCATTTTCTGTCCTTCTCTCTCAAATGGGTACTAGCTATACTAACTTCCACAAACAATAATTTTCATAACACATTCACCTCACAAGACTGTGTAATGAAAGATTGACATTGTAATGAATTTTCCAGAAACATTTTATTACCCAAGTCCCTGATGTATTGCATTCTGAGAATATCATAACAGTGGCGATAGTACAAAATATTGTTATATCTGGGACAATAAATATAATAATACAGAGTAAAAAAGTCATTTGAAATTTGGTTGATATACTGACAATAACGGCAAGGACTTAACCGTTTGATGACAACAAAAAAATCAGAAGGTATGAGTTATTGACATATAAATCAATTTAAAAGATTTAATACAACATGAATGGAGGCACCAAAACAATGCACTGTTATTAAATCAGGCCTAAAATAACCTGAAAAACTCAATACAATATCAATTAAATTTGGACTATTCTTTAAAATGCATTTAGAGAAGAGCAAAAAGATACTCATCCTAAAGTCTTCTTTATTAGGCTACTAATAAAGAAAATTAAAATAATACAAAAAGGACATATTAAAACTACATTAAGGCTCAGATTTTAAAACAGGAGAACCACGGAAATCCAGTTATGGCTATTACTGTTTTCTTACAGTCTTACAGTGCCTAAGAAGTTAAGCCCTTAGAGAATGTAAAAGCATGCACAGTTCATTATGTACAGGTATTGTGAGAATCTGAAGGTAGCCAAGGCAAAATCTAGCAACTGCAACCTTCACTTTAAATTCCTGTTAGGTGGTTCAAAGACAGACCCTTAATAGCTTCTAAACTCTCTTTTTTATTGTAGTTATTAAAATATACATCCTAGCAAAAAAGTATGGCTCATTGATCAGTTCATAAAACACATAGTCTAACAACACCAACTATACAATATAAAAGAAACTTCTTACAAAAAAAGCTTTATTTGATGTCAAAAAACCCTGTTTTAACTCACAAATGAAAAGTATTTGTGGAAGGGTCTTTTTGTAAGCTAGTTAATGGTGATCCAGCTGGAAGTGTATACCCTGGGATGCCTGTCTTCAGGCCTTCAAAATTTGGACACAAAGTCTACTGAAAACAAACACTCATCAAGTCTGTAGTTTATCTGTATACCCTGAAGAAGGCAGAGTTAAAAATATATCATCAATTAGCTTCCTATTCCCGTATCTGATCAAAAGGGTAATTTCAATTACGTAGCTACTACAGCTCCACGATCATTCCAGTGGGAACCCTGAAAAAAATCAAATGCTACCATTTCATACCTGCTCCAGCATTGGAGCTGTTTCTTTGTAGTCTTCTTTGTTTTCAGCACCATCCACCCCAACTGCTTTGGATGCCAACAAACCTTGAGAAAAATTGTACAGAAACGGCTTATTAGAAAAAATACCGATACCACCCTCATCAACTTTTCAAAGTTTGCAGCAGTTGAAAATCTCATACTTTTTAATACATAATAAAAATTTTCTAATGCTCACTTTTCAAAAATACAAACAACCTTAATAAGTCAAGGCACTGAATCAGAACTTCAGTGTTCACATAGCTATGTGGGGTTTTAAAAATATTACTCTTAAGATTTTCTTTTTCTGTAAAAATTTAAAATTCTGTGATTCAAAAAGTCCAGATTAACCGCTTAGATTGCTGACACTCATAAGATGTACTAAGGCAAAAATACATTTTATTTTATTGTTAGCTAAAATATGCTCCTAGGTTTTAAATTTCATTTAGATCCTTTGCTCTAAGCTTTGTGTGCTCATCTCCATTTTCAGTTATACGTTATCTTCTCACCTAAGTTCCAAAAACATCAGTGGATACATTTTATGTTAATGGGAAAAAAGCAGAGGTCCTTCCTAGCACATCTTAACTTTCCATCTACATACAATGAAAAAATTTGGAAGTTTGTTTTCTCCAACACATATCCCTAATTTTCAACTTTAGAAAACAGTATTTTATTTGGAATACATATAATTTCACAAAAACAAAAGGCTGTTTTAATTAATAATTTAAAAATATTCACTTAGTTAAAATTCCTTGCTAAGTCTGTCAATATCTTCAATAAAGCCAGTATTATCAGCACTGCACAACAAGTATTGATTTTGTTCATGGCCACCATGCTTATAAAAGCCATCAGAAAGAAAAAAATCACCTGGCCACATAAAATCTTTGCTTCATAGGCAGCATGATAACAACTAGCAATATAATAAAACTGTCTGAGCAATTACACTGCCTTTTACTTCATAGAAGGAAAAAAAAGCGTTCCTCAAATACTACATTCCATTGAGCTATCTATAGGCATCATGTTTTCACTCAGTGGGAATACATACATTAAAACTATTTTTAAAGTAGTACTAGAGCCAAATGTTTAATTAAGCAGAAGTACCATTTCTTTATTGGAAATTTGAACATCATGAGCTTAGACTAAAACAAACAAAAGGATCAGTGTAAAAAAACAACTTTGATATACCAATGACTGGTATTAACAAATGTACCTGCCCCAGTTTGAGAAAGTAATTTACATGGTTTGTTCCTGTTTCATACTTCATATAGTATAGGAAAAAGAAATATATAAGCAACTTAAATGTTTTTAAATAATTTCAATGCTACTTATATCCCAACCATGTTTTTACATAACTAAAACAAGATACAGCATGGGATATTTCAATATTTAAAACTGTATTAGCTAGGTTTTTCTTCTATAGCTAGAATTCTTGAGAATCTATAAATGACTAATAAAAAATGAAAGAATCAAGTTCTTTTGCAAGGAAATGAGTAGCGGATCTATTTCTAAGGGTTAGTCAAACAAGACAGGTATTTGCTATTTACTGTGTTAAAGACTTGTATCTTCTATTTTGTTTCCTTCCATATAGGTGGTAGAAAGAGATTTTAATGTTCATCAGCAGACATCATGGACCAAAAAAATATAAAATGAAAAGTACCACAAGTATGAAACCAAATAATTCAGTCATAACTTGTGAATTTACATTAGGATATTACAGAATCAATTAATGAAAAGTAATTCCCATGGAATATCTTGGGAAAAGATAATCTTGTGTTGTGCTCATAGAAAATAATGAAACATGTAAGAAAAACTATTTAAAAATACAATACTCTAGAGAATTCAAAAGCCTGAATTTCTTTTTTTTTGGGGGGGGGCAGTAATGGGGACTGAACTCAAGACCTTATGCTTGCCAGCCAGGTACTTATTCTTCTGAGCTATCTCCCCAGCCCTAAAATATGAACTATGATCAATAAAATTTTGTATACTTTATATGCATGCCAACTATAAATTTATTAAGTAAAAATACAAAAGTAGACAGATACTGAAACAAGTACTTCAAGAAAGGGCTCTACTTATGTCTTAAAAGCAGTCGAAAATCTGTTATCTAAGCCTGCTAACATTCTAGAAAAAGAATGTAAAATCCATACAAAATAAGAGGACATTATTAAAGTGAAATAGAAACAAAAATAATTTTAATTATTTAAAAATGCTTTTTAAAATGTATTATAAATAGGCCTTCCTTGAAGACTATCCTAAAAGAATATATTATACAGCTTTAAGAGATCAGTGGTACTCCGGTCACAAACACTTCTGTTTGCAAACAATTTGTTTCCCCAACAAGCACTTGGCAAAGTTTTATTTCTGTTTTCAAGTTCTGCATCAAATAAAAAGACAGTGGCCACTTTTCCTGCATGAACACAGACATGGTCATCTTTTCCAGAATTGTGGAACAAATTAAATTCATAAACTGCAGTACCACTGTATTTAAACATAAAGTAGGAGGGTATCAAATACACAGTCCTAACCATAAACAAAATTACAACCTCGTAAAACTCCATCTAAATATAAAACACAGCCTTTTCTCCCTGCCAGCAGGAATAAACAGAAGGGTTAGAACTCTCTAAATGCTATGAGGAACACAGAAAGAGCCAAGAGGATCAACTGTTCTATGTCTCACCCAGGCAATTCAAAACACTTGTTTCGCTGGAGCCAATAATCAAGTATCTTTGACATTACAATCAATAGCATAGTACTAATCAGTTCAAACCCCAGATTTTTTAAAATACAGTAAAAAATTCTTTAAATTGCAAATACCTATCTAAACAGGTAGAATGTCCAGAAACTCCTAAGAACAATTAGAAATACATCACTAAATGTTACTATTTCCTCTTTTACCCCTTAACAATTTCTATTTTAAAATTTACTCTCAATTTGCTTGCAATTTTGTACCAAATAGTATTGACTCCTGATTTTCTATACAAAATTGTTTTCCTTGTTTATTTGTTTTGGTTTTTTGAGACAGCATCTAGCTCTGTAGTGCAGGTTCAGGACTTCAACTATGTAGCCCAGGCTAGCCTCAAATGCTCTCATCTTCCTGCCTCTTCCTCCTGAGTACTAGAATTACAGAAGCGCATCACTGTGGCTGTTGTCTTTTGTTTTTGAGACAAGTTCTCAATTCAGCTGATCCTGAAATAACGATACAGCCCAGGACGGCCTCACACTTGCAGTGGTGCTCCTACCCCAGCTGCCCGTGCTAACAGCACAGGGAAGGGCCTCCACGTCCAGCACAACTGCGTACTTTGAAGCAGTATGCAAAGAGCATGTGACTTACCCACCAAGAAAGTATATTATATAATGAAAAATAAGACACTGAAAGTGCAACTATGTATTTCCAATGTCTATCTGGAAACTCAGAAACCCAAGCTTACACTACCAAAATCATGGCTAGAATCACTATAATAAGGTATTTATATGATGAACATATGAATATATACAGAATTAAACTTATCCAGTAACAGATCCACTTATTTTCAGGTACAACATTCTTAAAAATTAAAATAAAACACAGTGAGGGAGCATATCAAAGCAAGATATCATGATCCTAAGTCCCATTCTTCTCAGTAATCTACCATCATTTCAAAAAAAGTAGTTTATATTAGTTCTCATCAATATTTATGGACCATAAGTGAAATTTATTGTACAGAGGCAAGCTCAAGCTTCAACCAAGACAATCTTAACAATATCTACTGTCTTTTTGCATTACACAGTTGTAACATAAAATCCAAAGCAGATACAGAGATATGTTCCTCAAAGGATTACCATATACTGAACTCTTCTAAGTAAATAAAGGGGAACGACCATAATGGATTAATATTCATAAAACCTTAAGCATTGCTACTGTTGTCAAACAATCATATTTGAAATTCCCAGAAAATGTGACAAGAAGTCCCTCCACAGAAGCCACGGCATCACTAAGCAACCAGGATTGTAACTTGATGTGCCCCAAGTGGTTCTACTGTTCCCCACTACTGTCTTTCCAAGGCCACACAAAGACAATGTATCACCAGGGACTCAAGTTTTCTTTTTTTAATTTAAATGTTGCACTTGAACTTGAACCTTCCAGTAAGCCATGTAAGAGCAGGCGTATGTATATATTGACTAAAGCTAAAAGCAGAGCATGTTATCCAGACCGAAGGAAAAAAGCATGATGCAGGTAAGCTGGCAGTCATACTGCGTCAGTGTCGCCTCCATCTTTCTTGATCTTGACTCCTTCAACAATGCTGTTTCAATCTTTCAATCCGGGAGATTTCATTTCTGTCCTGCATGTAGCACTGGGGTCCACACTTTAAGGCAAAACTGAAGTCTTAGGCTGCCACAAGTACAAACCCTTAGGGAACATTTTGGTTCTCTGCAAGACTAATACTTTCTAAAGAAAGGGTTTAATGTTTGAAATGATTTCAAATATTTCCTGTTTGGGGGACAAATATTCCTTTATCAGAGGAAAGCATGAAAATAATATGAACAAAGGAAAACACAGTGAATATTCTCACCTGCTGAAACCAATTATGATCACTTAAACAATATAATGTAAGAGTGGTTCTTAACCCTCAGCTTGTGGGGTGTAGCAGTAAGTTTCTTCTCTTCAAAAATTGTGGAAACATGTATATATTTATTCCTACATTTGAAAATAAAAACCAAGGTCCTTCAAAAGATTTTAAATGAATGCCACAAAGGTTTATATAGCTTTATTAGGCCAAAGGTGGTATTTAAAAAAAAAATTGCCCTCAGAAAAGAATGTATGACTGAATCATTAAAATTTCAACTCCCCTTTAACAGATACTAAAAAAAAAAAGCCATGTTCACAGTTTCTTTAAGATCAGGTAAGTGAGCCTAGTAGGCCTGGAAGTGCAGGGCCAAGGACGAATGGTCCTGATCCCAGTACTCCCAGCCCCTCTGTGCACACTGAATGGTCTAGAACTGTCGATGTGCTCCATCACCCCAGCACTGCTCCATCCCAGGCTACAAGCAGGAAGTAATCTGACTCAGATGTCCATCTCTCCAAATATACACTGTTCCATTCTTAAGTGAGTATGAAACCCTCCATTCACCCCCAAAAAGAATCATTGCAGATTACCAGTAATCTTGTTAAGTCGAGCTCTCTTTGCCTGAAATGAGTTGCCTTGATTATTTTTCCTCTTGTTTGATAATGTGCTCTCTGACTGTGGAAAGACCATCTTTGGGATGTTCTCTACATGAAGTCCTACTTTTAACAGAACAAATATATGAGAGTTTATCTAGAATCAAAAATTAAAACACACAAGTTTTAAAAAAACAATGAAACAATAAAAAATGACTTACATACTTTTTCATTTAGTGCTTGATTAGAACTGAAACACAAATCTCTCTAGATTGATATATCAGAAATGAAACTAATTTTATATTTTTAATTTAAAAAATAATTTTTTGATACAGGGTCTCATATACCCTAGGTCAATCCTGAATTCTCAAACCCACCTCTGCATTACAAGTACTGAGACTATAGGTATGCACTATGAAGCCCAGCTTTAAGCAGTAATTCTTTAAGAAAAAAAAAAAAAGCAAGATATGAATAACATAGTGCTTAGTTCCATACAACAAAGATATGTATGCAGACCATCTAAAAAGTTAAAGAAAAAAATACAAAGAAAACAAAAAGCCTCAGCAAAAACTTATTACCAAGAATTTGCAAATCAAAATTACAACTAATTTCTTTTCAATAATATTAACAGCATCTAACATTTAAAACTGATACAGCTAATCTTCAGACCTATTTGTAAAATACTAATAAAGTTAGCCGTTCTATTATGCTAGGTAAAAAAGCCTAAAAATTTAATAAGCATGATATTATAGGTGGCCAAGAGATTCAACTTATTTACTACATGAGTTTACCAGTGTCAAAAGGAAGGAAAACAAGAATGTGCTTTATACCAAATGTTTCACTAGATGTTGGAAGATCTTCCTTCTTTTCAACTTCTGGTGTGGCTATATGAGTTGAGGTTTCTTCCTTCTTTGAAGGTACTTTAAACCATTTTCTCTCCTCTTTCTCTTTATCTTTATTGCTGTTAGCACTGGTTCGAGGTTTACTCCCTGTTTTATTCTTGGCTGCAGCTGCAGCAGCTGCTTTGACTAAAGCTATCCAATCCTCCAAAGGAAAAACAAAAAAAGGTAATGTATTAAAAGTTTATCACAAAGTAATGAATAAAAATATGTATCACATTTCCAAAACTATGTTTACATACAACCAGTTGTAAAAATGGAGTTAACTATATTTATATGACAGATCACAGACATAGATGATCAAATAATCTAATAGGCTAAACAGATTCCATAAAATAGGAAATTATTCAAAAGCTTATATTCTTTTGACATCTTTTCACAGCAATGGAATCCAAAATAGAAGAATATATACAGCAAACATGAAACTCTACATTAGTATTTTAGAACTTAAATGCAACATCATCTTTTTTCTCTTAATTCAAGGAACCATGAAAAAGAAATGCTTACATTGCAATCCTGTGAAAATTAAGGAAATACATTCCCAGTGACGAAATTATTTCTTATTACCGGAAGAATGTTCCTTTTTTTTTTTTTTTTTTTGGCGGAACCAGGGATTAAACTCAGACCCTTGTGCTTGCCAGGGAAGAGCTTATTCTACTGAGCCATCTTCCCAGCCTGAATGTTCCATTTAAGTCACCATTAATTTCATGGAAATTAAAGTATCTTTTAAGCCTTTTAAAGTTTATCATCAATTTACCACAGTAGCTTTACATTATTAATGAAGGAAAAAAAGCTACATGACTTAACTAAGTTAAAGCACACACTGTCAGTCTCCAGAGTAATCTTTCTTCCTCTTGTACTACTTTCTGCTGATGCATTAGATTTTTCTCAGATGGAAATATTTCTTTTTCCCTTAAGTTTATATTTGTTGCTAAATATATATTTCACTTTAACTAAAAATTTATTGCAAAACATAAAGATGTACAACAGTGTAAAGTGATATTTATCTTTTAATTTCACAATCAAAAAGGGATTTTTTTAAAAAACAAGTATTTGTAATATCTACATGGAATTAATTTCTCACCAAGACCATTAAGCTCTATCATAAGACCAGATTCATCTAAAATATAGAAGATATTAAACTAGTAACCTAAGGAAGTGACTAGAAACAATTTTTAGGACAATAAATTTTAAACTGACTAGAAACAATTTTTAGGACAATAAATTTAATTCATTTAATATATAATCACCACAGGCAAACAAAATTAAATAAAAAACAGATGGCTATTAACCCTTGAAAATACATAAGAGAAGATAAATGAGCCATTATAAAAATAAGTCTCTCTCTTTCTCTCCTGGCTATTATGAAAATACATTGGAAACATCATGCTATTGCACCTAATGTATCCCTTCACAAATTTTCTATTGAATACACTGCTACATGACCCAGGCACCATTGCTAGGTATTCCAGAGATGACA
Source organism: Tympanoctomys barrerae (assembly GCA_002564285.1). Taxonomy (NCBI): domain Eukaryota; kingdom Metazoa; phylum Chordata; class Mammalia; order Rodentia; family Octodontidae; genus Tympanoctomys; species Tympanoctomys barrerae. Next base: position 18,843 of record NDGN011472990.1, read on the forward strand.
GGTAATAAAATAAGGACTGATTCTACCCAATCAAAACTCACAGAAAATTTAAACTGACCATCAGGAAATGTGCCATGCATACAATGAAGGAATAAACAAAATACCATGGGCCAAAAGAAGCAATTAATCTTTGACTTTAGAGAAGGATTAGAGGAGTATACCAGGGAAAACAGCCTTTAAAAGTAGAAAATGGGCTTTCTGAGCAACAGGAGCAACATTTTAAATCAGGCATGGAAGTCAGAGTGCACAGGAAAAGGAATGAGGGATGCAAGCTCTAGGAACAGGATGAGAGGCTAAATGCATTATAGCGAAGTTGAGTCTCGGGACTTAACAGTCAAACAGCAAGGAAAACAAGCACTACCAAGAGAAAAATGGAGAGAGAACAATCAATGAAGCAGGAAACAGCAAATAGACTAAGTACACCCAACTAGAAAAATAATGTTTAATGTAGCAGAAAGGATATGTTTACTGATGTATTGAAAGCCTAACATTTAATCTAGGTTCCATACTGAGGGGAAATTTTTCAGTGCTTAAAGTCATGTTGAAAAATGTCAGGAGTTATTTTCACCTCCAAGATGTTTTCTACCTCCAACAAGGAGACAAATAGAAAAAAGAAAATCATACTGCAACTTTCAACATTTATTAAAAGACTTATTGATTATATGATTTGTTAATTGTGGGAATCTTCATAGCCATATCACAAAAGAATTTCTTCCAGGGCTTGAGATTGCTCAGTGATCTAAGTCCCTTCCTGGTAAGCCCAAGGACTCAGGTTTGATCCCCAAAACCATATACCATGCTGGCCCTGGGCCAGCCACTGAAACTGGGCATGGTACTACAGATTTGTAATCCCAGTGCTGGGGAGGCTGAGACAGGAGGATCACTACGAGTCCATGATGCATAGTGAGATCCTACACCAAATGAATAAGAAAGAAGAAGGAAAAAGGAAGAAGGAAGAAGGAAGCAGAAAGCAGGAGGAGAGGAAGAGGAAGAGGAAGCAGAAACAGCAGCAGAAGAAGAAGAAGCAGAAGCAGAAGCAGAAGCAGAAGCAGCAGCAGCAGCAGCAGCAACAGCAGCAGCAACAGCAGCAGAATTCCTCCCATTATTCTGTTTTTGTATTTTTATTTATTTATGAGAGGGTCTCACTATGTTGCCGAGATTGGCACTGAATTTGAAATCCTGCTGAATAGCTGTGACCTAAGGGGCACAATGCTACATGAGCCTGTCAAGTATTTTTAGACAGGAAGTTGTCAAATAAACATTATCTTTCTATAAATTAGAATACTGACATACTTCCGAGTTAACTGTAGATGAAAGTGCATAGAAACAAATAAATAAAACACTATGCTTGGGATGAAACGACCTACTTCAAGCAGTCATTCTGCACATGATGTGAGAGTGGCACTTGAGGGCAGTAATTTAGTTCTCTAAGTTAATTTTTCAACCACGAAAGAAAAATGGTACCAGCCATACCTATGTGAAAAGGCGCAATATAAGAATCCAGTAAAACAATATATGGAAAAATATTTTGTGACTGTGAAGATTCTTCTGAGCCACTGAGACACTAGTATGTTATGAGGTAAATTTTGTATCACCACTTTCAGGAGAAAGGAAAAGCAAGTATTTCTCCTGCGTGAAATTCCAAATTTAATGTAACAAAACAGTCTTTCATCTTTAATCATTGCTGCTATGTTTTTATTAGGACAAAAGATCAGAAGTAACAGTGAGAACTAGTACTTACTAGTACTAGCAGGTACTAGTAGTAATAGGTAGTACTAGTGGTAATAGTAACTCATTAGTTGGAGGAATTAATCGCCAAACCACAAAATGTGTCAGTTGTGTAAGCATTTATGGATTAACACGACTACTCCACTCAAAATTATTTAAAAGAAAAAAATGCAGGTAGGTAGGGAGAGGGGGCTCCTACTGTGGACCATGAATGTGTCTTCTACACCTTTCCCAGTTGGAAAACATCTATAGCAATCGCACAGGAAGGACCACTGCTTACACATAATCCAACACAGTATTTAAACTCTGTAATCAAGCTGAGCTCTCAATACAAAGGCAGGCTGCCCAGTATTAAGCAACTGATTCAAAGCCAAAAACAATAGCATTAAAACTTTCATTCTGGCTTAAGAATACTACTCTAGGGCCAGACAGATAGCTCAGCAGATTAAGGCACCTGCTTAGGCAGATGCAAAGGCCAGATCCCTGGCTTGACATGCTGGCCCCGCCCATGGGGTGCTCTGAGACTGGGATTGAGACTGGATGTGGTGGCGCAAGTCTGTAATTCCAGCTCTTGGGAGGCTGAAAAACAGGTGGATCACTATAAAGCCAATCTGTGTAAGACCCTGTGGACCCTGTACTTAAATACATTTTAAAAAAAGAAAGAAAAAGAAGAATACTACTCTAAAAGATCACACAAATAATGTTGTTAGAGAACTCATTTTATGTGAGTCCTACAGAAAGTTTAGATAAGAGCATATCCACAGTAACTCCACTTGATGCATTATTTTCTGCTACTTTAACAAAAGAAATTTTACTTTAAATCTTTCTTTATAAAAGGATTATCAAAGTACTCAAAATATGTCAAGATTTAGGACTGTCTCAGCCTTGCCCAAACACCCTTTTAGCATAGGTCTTAGATAAAAACTAATAAACATTTACTATGGAAAAAAAATAGGTTTTTTAAAAATCTATACATATTTAATCTGCTTACAATTAAGTATTATAAAAAAAATGAAAAGCCAAGTATACTGCTACTGAAATTTTTTTCAATAGTTTTATATTTGCACTAATTTTAAAATAACCTATATCATAGTGTGAAAAAGATATCTATAAACATCCAATAAAATTAGTATCTGCAGCCTGTGATTTTATCACGGACCAAATTGTTCCATTTTATAAAAAAAAAAAAGCTTTAAGTAATATTAACATTATTTCATGACATCTGAATAATGTGAATAAAACACATAAAAAACTCCCTCAAAAATTTGCAAGACTTTTGTGTACTTAAGCAGACATACCAAACTACACTTTTGATTTTTCTGTATAATAGCCAAGAAATCACACCACTGAATGCTTAAAAGAACATTTTATTTATACAAACATGAGGAAAGAAAGCAATTTCCAATCAAGAACATTTTCATTCTAAATTTCAGTTAAATATTAATGGGTAATCCTAGAGCTGATCATAAGTAAATTTTTGAAAACCAGGTGATTTAAAACAACAACGCTTTTCAGAAGAGTTCTTCAGAAATGTTTTAAATGTGGTGGTACACATATTCTAAATTATTAAATTATATACTTAATTGAAGCTTACCAGGCAATAAAAACACATTTAAGGATGACACTTTTGCCAGAAAGTATGCAACATATTTCTACATTTTTATAGATTACTTTCAAGTCCTTAAAATTAATTGTAGGTCCAGGTGCTGAAAATCCCAAATAACAGCAGAACATAAAAGAAAATTTCTAACGGCACCTTTTCTTTGCAGTATTTCAGTACACATTACACATGGAATATAGTTTTAACTCCATCCCATATTTTCTTTTGAATGCTCAGCATTCGTTCTTCTCTGAGCAGAGAGAAGCATGTAATACACTGCTCCCCGCATGGCTCAGAAAGCCCTTCCTGAAACTGCCTACAGTGTCAGGTAAGCGCCTTTTAAAGGAAGATGAATGACTATGATTTGTAGAAGGAAAGAAGAAGAGAGTCAATGTAAAATTTAATGTTAAAAATTAACTTTCTAAATGATACTATATACCAGATAAAACAAATTTTTTAAAAAGGCACTTACCTCACTTCCCATAGACTGGTTACACGATCCAGCTGGGTCGATAGGACAACACCAGCTTAGTGGATGCTGGGATTTCACCTGGAACAGAAACTAGTGACCTATAACTTTAGCAGGTCTAAAACCAAAGAAGCAAAAATCAAGTGTATAATTTATTGTACATTCTAAGCTTCTCTTGCTTGCTGCTATTTGGGGCTATCAGCACATAACCCTACAATTATTTCACTTTTAAAATAAGTATTATATATTGTGATCAGTCACCATTCAAGAAGACATCCCTTTAGGTAGCTGGAAATACTAAACACTCTTACCTGCCCCTTAGCATCCTCAGGCATGGCTTTAATGTGCATTCTTTTTAAACAACGGATTACTCCATCATAAAACTGAACTGTGAATGTCCCTGAAACAGGAGTAAGTTGCTATCATTAGAAAATATCACACAACCTTACAGCAACACTTGAAAGTAGGAGGTAGTGATGGCATAAATAAAGGCACTATAAACATCCAGCCCATGTAAAAATTTTGTTTTCTCTTTTTAAAAACAACTCTACTAGCTTCCTTAAAAAAGGTATAAATTAAGTCTCATTAATTGCAATTCTGACATTCATTGAGGAATGTTTTTATTTTGTACTAATTTAAATATACTTAGAATTACAATGATAAAATTAAAAGCAGTATTTAGAGAAATAGTATTTCCATAGGAATAATCATTTTCTCTCTTGGAAACTGAAAGATTTGACATATGAAAAACATCATTTCCCAGGAAAAGATTATTCTCTTGGCAACTGTATTGAGCTGCATATGAATAATCTAGATTCCCAAACTTTTAAGCCAGAAAATCACTTGTAAATGGACCCTGAATTCCAGGAAGGCCAACTACTGCTCTGTCTGACATTCAGCTAAGCAGCAGCAGAGTCATAAGGGACACTCCCAGTGCTGCCAAGCCACCCGGGGCCTTCCTACCAACGCACCCTTCTTTCACAACTCAAGCTTCCGCTTGCATTTTCACTCACAGGTAGAGTCTGAAATAGACTCACTTTTTGTTACTGACTCTTTGTTTTCAAGTCAGTATAAGCCAGGACTATTAGAAAAAATTACATGGATTTTTATCTTTATGGAAACTACCAGTACCTAGATGAATGTTTTTCTACTGTTTCTTAAGTACGAGCAGAGTGCCTACTTAAGTACACAGATACTTGGCTTGTACAAGATTTATAAGTAAAAAATGTAATAATTATGAATAATAGTTTTGGAATTCACACATAAAAAATGGCTTATTTTTGCAAATATTTTTCTTATTTTGTAATCCGAATGAAAACATGTCATGCCCTATCTTTCTATAGTTAGCATAATGTTCAGGATCACAAATATCTAAATCCAAATTACAGAAATACTACAAAGACAAGTTTTGAGAGAATGTAAAAATGTCTATACACCTTGCATTCCCATCATTCCTGCAACTGCTTCTCCTCTTCCTCACAACAGCAGTCTAGAGGAGTCCAGGCTGCTGGCTAGCACTTTGTCCATAGTGTTTTCTCTGGTCAGTGCCTCCCTCCTTCCCTGAAGCCTGTCTAAGCCCTACCTGCTCTTCAAGTGCCATCACAAGATGCTAACCTCCTGATTACTCAATTTACACTGGCTGGCCCTCTTGTCATTTCTACAAGCTGTATTGCAAATATCAAAATGTTCACATTTTTTTATTTTGTTTTCATACAAAATTCAATTTCTTTTGCTTTTCTCTCTTTTTTTTGGAGGGGAGGGGGACTGAAGAAGCAGTCTCATCCATTATGCTGGGGAATGCAAAAACCACAAAATTTCATACAGCATTTCTAGTGGAGATTTTTTTAAAAAACATATGAGTGGCAACAGTTAGCTAAGTTTTCAATGGAACTCCCCCTGAAACAGAGGTAGTCCCAGAGCAGTGCTGTGACTACTCTTCCATAACCTCACTTTTCTACATTAAATGCATGAGGATCAATGGGATAGGATAAAGAAGGACAGTTTTCTGAGTGGGGTTTATATGGACACACATATGTATTCACACAACTACATATCCATTTATGTGGGGAACATGAAACATGAAAGGAAAAGTCCCAGAGCTCTGCACACTGAAATGAACTGCTCAAGTAGAGAGTACTGTTTAATTTTGCTTCGTTTTTTTGATAGATCCTATTACCACACAGAACAGATGAATTATAGTTTCCTTTCCTTCCACAGACTGTTCCTGCCTATCCTGCACCCGGCTTTCAGTAGATAGTGTGGGGTACTTTGAACAAGATGTGGGCATACGAACTTTATAACACGGCTCTGCACAAGTGTCAGTGTTCAGAGAGATACAGGCCCCAGTGTAAGGAAAGAAACTGCACAAGAGCTGAGATTTTTCTCTGCTCTTTCTGTGGTATGGTAACTGGTAATGAAACCAGAGCCATGCCCAATGTTTTAATAAAATAAATAAATAAAAGGGAACTACATCACTGTAAAGTTGTGCAATGATATCAAGCTCAAGAACTGTATTTTTTCACATCTAATATTTCTTAATTTTGAAAAATGTTTTGCTCTAACTTATCTCCTATTTTCTCTCATTTGTTGTTAGTTTAAATCCAAAGATTACATTTGCTTACTAGATCCCATAATCGCCACATGACCTTCAAATTCTTTAGCAAGATTATGTGATACCTGGCATACTGATTCATACCTCTTCCTCCCATCTTCTATCCCTAGAAAGAAATTTCTCACCCCCAAACAACATTCATTTTCTTAAGGTAGGACACCTCTTTCACTTCTTGTCCAGTCACACTTTCTGCCAGAAAAGCTTTTGCATTCCCTCTGTAGCTAACTTATCTGTATTTCAAGACTCAGTTTAAAGGAGTATCCCCTTACTTAAATCAAATGTCCTTCTTGGCAAGAAGTTGTCATTCAGTTTCTATAGCAAAAACAATGAATAAGTGGTCAAGTTTAAGAAATAACTGTAATAGAAAACTAACATGCAATGACTTGGAATATACATTAGGTATTTCATAACTGTTTGAAATATTTTATATGAAAAGTCTGAATATATTCAAGTGTATGTTCAATTAATAATTTAAATAGTAATTCTCCTACCTTTCCAAATCTATCAGTCTAAAAGTTCTATGTTTTAAATTCATTATCTGTCAAACGACTGCCAATCCTACCTTTGGATCCCATACTAACTTATCTAATTTCTGTGTCTTTTTTCTTTTTTTCTTACGCTGGGGATTGACTCTAAGCTGCTATTTGACTTACAAATATTCTACTACTAATCTTATAGTAGACAGACAAATATTCTACTACTAAACTCTAGCTCAGAAGCTCTTTTGGCTTTTTCATGTTTTGTTTTGTAAGGCAGAGTCTCATTATGCTGCCCAAGCCAGCCCTAAACTCCTGCGCTAAAGTGATCCTGCTGCCTTAGTCTTCCAAGTACTTGTATGAAATACTGCATATGGCTGATTTCTGTATTACCTTAAACATTTCTGGTAACATTTTTTTAGTACTGAATAGTGTAACAAATGTCCACCCAAAGATTATTAGGCAAATCAATTCGGTATTCTATAAGTATTAATGGGGAAGGCATAAAATGAAAACCTCAAAATGATAAATTACATACTCTTCTCTCAGAGAATATAGTATGATGATTTATTCGAGAGTTAAACTGATTTGAAATTCCCTTTTGTCTTTCTCCTTTCCTCATTTTCTCATTGAGACACTCATAAATTTAACCACAAATGGAAACCAAGAAGTACATATGAAATGCAGATAATTTAACGGTGTAAACTAAAAACTTTTAGCTACTTACCTCTACTAATTCAAATTTTTATTGTGGCAGAATTCATGTGCCATCTTATCCTATGCAATATATTATAAATATGTTATAAATGCTTTTAAAAAACACTAGCAAGAGTTGGGTGTGGTGGCTCACACCTGTAACCCCAGCACTTGGAAAATGAAGGCAAGAGAATCACCATGAGTTCTGGGTCAGCCTATGCTACCTAGTAAGTTCAAGGCCACTCTGAACTATACAGCAAGATCTTGTCTCAAAATAAAACAAAACACAAAAGCCTGGCAGAAAATTCATTCAGTAAAACATAAAACAAAGAGAAGTATGGAACAATTACATAAATTAAAACTAAAAAACAGTGAGATTTTACCATCAATTTTAAGACTCAGACCACTTCAAATACATACCTTCTTTGTTAATTGCTTCAATCTTGGCAGGATAATAGCGACAGTCTGTCCAACGAGCCAGAACTTCTTCTCCAGCTTTAAAATCCTATTTTAAACAACTTTTAAGATCAATTGCACATATAATAAGCATTTCCTTAACAAAAACAGGCTTTTGTAAAATATCTCATTACAATGCTAGCAAATTTAGCCAATGGAAATGCTTGCTACTTACAAAGAAATCTTCCTCTTCTTTTAGCCCTTCTTTTCTTAGCGCAGGTCTCTCAAGGGGTCGCAATCTATTGCTATCCCAGTAAATCCATTCATCGTAACGATGACTCCAGCGTTCAAAATGTACTAACATTTTCCCCTCTTCATAGTCGATTTTTTCAATTCGTGATGGATACCTCAAAAAATAAAAATAATTCACATAAATGGAAACTTTTAAAACTTCATACAAAGTATTTGAAAAACTACACTGAATTATACTGCTTACCACTAAAACCATGAAGAAAACAATATATGCCCATATTTTTAAGCTATCAAAACCACAGTTTGATTTATTATTGTTCACTTTTAAAAATGACTGCTTCTAAGATCTGAAATTAAACCCTTTGAGACACTCCCAGTGAAATTTTAATTACTAGACTGTTTTAGAAAATAACATGTCAACATGCCTCAAGAGCCTTAAATATATTTCTACTGTTTTGATTCAATAATTCAATTCCAGGACTATAAACACAAAGCATTATATGCAGTCGCAAAAAGAAAACCATCCAAAACTATGTCTGGAAAAACTGGACTATCTATAGCTATGGAAACTAAACCATATCTACCAAAAGGAATGTTAGTCTTTAAGTGTGGCATTTACAAATAAATTTTAATGTGAAAAATAAAAAATAAACAAACATTATATTTAGATTATTTGTAGATAAAAAAATACAAATATACCAGCATACACATGTCTCTATAGGACATAAGTATGCTTATCTTTTTAATTTTTCTATACTTCCAAACATTTTAGAGTGAATATCAATGACATTGAGGAGGGGGCTGGGGAGATAGCTCAGTAGAATAAGCGCCTGCCTGGCCAGCACAAGGTCCTGAGTTCAATCCCCCATACCAAAAAAAAAAAAAAAGGGGGGGGGGTAAGGACAGACTCAGTAAAGTCTTAAATTTAAGTATATAAAAATAATGTGTTTTTGTCTTCACATATGATTATCCTACAAGATTAACTCCAAAATAGAAATTAGTTCAATTGAAGTTTTTTACAAGAAAAACTGGCTCATTATTACTAATGTACTGTATTCATATGCTGAGAGATGACTCAAAATTTTTTGAAAGTGTGATTAAATCACATTAAGAATCCAATCATGGGACAATGGAGATGATTTAGCCATAATAATTTATCTCCTTTTTTCTATTTTTTAATAAATCTTAAGTCTGTTTTCCCTATGAAAAGCTAACTTTAACTATAATGCCCAGCAAACTTTATGTAACTCTAAAATAGACTACTACTTCTTTTATTACCATGTTATCAAGGTCTTTTACACATTTTAATGGCCCTGAACCTTTCTCTGACAGACCTTCCTAGTTTTGACAGTACCACTGTTTCATGACACTCAGCTACCTAGAATTTCCTGCATCACACCACAAACATCATGTGCAAGCACTTGAGCTTTTGAAGGTTCTGTTCTTTCTACCCAGCACAGAACCTCACTTACTCTCCTGTGTATTCTCATCATTCAGGACTTGCTTTCCCACGTGACCATTGGTGTGAACACTTCTCTAATTCTCATTTCCCTGTCACCCCTACCCATCTCTGCATGGTTTCTCAGCTGAGTTCTGTAGAGCATTTTATAACCCGAGACATATTATGTATATCTCTGTCTCTGTCTCTCTTTCTCTCTCTCTCACTCTCTCTCTCTCTCACACACACACACTCTCTCTCTCTCAAATAAGCAAAGGAAAGACTAGATTAAGAAACGTTACTGATTTCTTTACTAAGAGCTCTAAATGCTGTCAACTAGATGAAAATGAAGCATTCAGTTTTACCAAAGTTGGGGAAATATGTAGTGCCTTCTATCTCAGAATTACTTCCCAACACCTACTGAGGCAAACTCAAGCCTGATGCTAAAATGCCTCTGAGCTCTGGAGATAACAGTCATGGTCATCCTTCCAGGCCCCAGCACCTAGCTCAGTGACAGGACATACAATAGCCAACAGGGGAATGTTTACCAGGAAAAAAAGTCACAAACAATACACTTTCTCAGGCATATGAAGGCTGCTGATTCAACTATAAGATTAACTTGAATCTTAGTCATCTTTTTGGGGAATAGTGGTATAGGTAAGGGAAATCTTCATTAAAGAAAGTCATAAGGAAAGGAACCCTAGGAGGACAACCCCCAAGGTGGACTTTTCTACCCAATGCAATTAGAATCAATGCTGCTTGTCTTTCACAACGTTTCTGAGTTTGTTTAAGTCCCTCTGATTATTAAAGATATAAATTGTCAATATCATCCAGGGAAGCCCAGAACAAAGTTTGCCTTAACTTTCAATATCATCAGCCATTAATTTACTATAAAGAGATTTTTTTTCAATTATAAAAATTGACAAATTTTCTTAAAATGTAAAAGCCTTTAGTTTCACAGGCTTAATTTAGCATGACATCTTCTAAATTCTGAATAAAAAATAAGGAATTTAATCTCCAGGTTCCTTCAAATTCTAAATATATGCTTCTCTATTTTTTGAAACATTTCTTAAAATGAGAATAGTCTATAATAACAGAGTTAAACACATCACTATTTTCATAACGAGATTCAGTTTGGTAAAGATTCAGAACCTAAATCAATTCAAATAATATAAATCTTGTTTGCATTTTTAAGTAACTTATGATTTTCCTAATACATTTTAAATTCTTCTGGCTCACAGCATGCCTGATGCAATAACCAGACTAAAATTTATATTTTAGGATACCTCTTCAGAATAAATCACAGTATATTATAGCCACTGTATAATTATCTAGGGATATGTATACTGAGGACAAGGGCCAAGAATTAAATAAGTAACATACATACCCAAGGTTATCATTTATTTTAAACTCAGGGTTAAAATCTTTTATAACATTTACAAATAAAATGTTGAATATTTAAGACTCTGATCTTGCTGAATGTCAAGTGCTCTTTATATAAATTATGTCATTTGGTCTTGGGACCAACGAAGGAATAGATAACATAATTTTTGTTGAACAGATGAAGATCAGTCCAAAAAAACACATGACGTAACTAACACTCAAAGCCAAGACTAACTGGCACAAAAGCCCATGTGCTCGGTACCAAAAGAAGAAATGGGATAAGGCCTCTGAGTGATGATATCATACACAGTATGGTAAACACATACAGAATTTTATATAAGATACTTTAATAGTTTAAACTGGTGGGTGGGACTCCAAACATATAGACTTAAACGAAGTATACACTCAGAGCAAAATTTATTTATTTAGTGTCCATTTATCATCACAGGTCTCTATGCTAACAGAGCTGACCATAAGTGTTCAGAACAAATAGAATGTGGTATCTGCCCACAATCATGTGGTTAGACTGGAGAGACATTAAAGGAAACAGGAAATATCTCTCTGTAGCTTGACTATATGGTAAAAAGCAAGGCTATTAAAGGAAATAGTGGAACATCAAATTGGACTTGTTTGCTTGGTTCAAACTTGAAGTGCCCTGAAATAGCAAACTAATGAAATGACCTTTTATTCTGCAAATGAGGTATCACTTAAAGTTTAGCTGATTGGGTTATCAATTACACCTTCAAAGAAAATCACAGCATCAAGATCAGTGCAATGTATGTAAACTGTACAAAATGGAAATTAAACATTCAGTTCTTTAGAAAAAAATGATTTTCCTGTTCTAATAGATGTCCATTAATAATAGTTTGATATATACAATCAAGGAAAAGTTAAGCAAATATAATCACAAATGATTATCTTGTACTATAATATTTTTTTGATGCATTATTTATGCTTTATTATAATTAACTATGAATTGAACATAAAATTTTTCTTACTGAACTCAGAAGATGCAGTGTTGTTTTTGGTTTTGTCATTTTTTAAAATGCTGAATCACAAAAAGCTGTTAAGAATAAAGAACAGTGATTAGGCTGAGACCCAGGTACTGAACTGTATTGGGAAAAAGATTTAAGAAGTAGGTGACTGGAGTTCAGGGTCAGAGATAAGGTATGAAAATAACAATCAGGAACAAGAAAATAAATCCACCATAACATGCATCTCCCAAGGTTTCAACAGAAAGAGATGGAGACAAGGTAATATCACTACAAGTCTTATTTCCCAACATCAAAATGCCACATCTCAATCTCATTTACTACAAAATATAAAAACTTGATAATCTTCTCTCCCTACTACAATCCCATTTCCAAATGTTAAGAACTGATTAAGTAACACGCCCTTGTGTAAAAAATAAGGAAGTAACTCCAATGCTCTGGATCTACTCTGCTTTCTTATGTCTTTTATACCAGAATCCTGGAAAATAGAGTGTACCTTCAGCAAATTCAAGAAAAACTATTCACCTTAAGATGAGTTCTAGCTTTTTGATTTAATGGAAGTGAAGAATATACCAAAATGCTAAGATTTAATTGACACTTTCTGAATCAGCATGGGACTCTTTCTGAATCTAAGTCCTTTAATGGTCAAGTTAAATTGTGGCTATATCTATGAAGCAATTAAAGCACCACCAAGAATAAAAAATATTTTTACCTCCTCTGAGTTCTTACACCATTTTATTGCCTTATCTGATACACTCTCATGTTAACACTATGACTGGTACCTCTAATTTGTATAGGATTGTTCAGAGAATAACAGCATCTACAAAAAACAGTGAACATTTAAATTTAAAATTTTGCAAAGTTTAGTATAGTAAAAGACTCATTGCCATTAATCTCCCTCAAAATTCTACCCCTGGCTTTAAACACACTAATTACATCATTCATGTCACTTTCTTAAGCAGTTCTGGAAGTCTTCTTTCATGTGTTTTGAAGGTTGCCTCCAGGTCCCAAACCAATTCAAAAGTTTATGCAATTTCTCTCAAATAACAACACTGTACTGCATCTTACCCTCCTTAATCACTAGATCTGGCACTGAGTGACTTCTGACTCTTTCTTCAAATCAAAATGACCATAAAAGGTAGATATTTGAATCAAGACACCAAGGCAGCTAAGATTAAAACTCACAAGATAAACACTCACAAAAGAAGACTTCCAGAACCACTGCACAAAATGGAGAGAACAATGGGATGGAGTGTGTTTGAAATAAGGGCAGGTACTCTAAGAAGAATTAATGGCAATGTGTCTTACTGTAATAAATTTTAAAAATTTAAATATTTACCATATTTTTTATCTAGATGAAATCCAGAATTCAGTAAGAACCAGAAACTAATCAAGAGGTTAGCTATAAACTAAATATACTACATCAGTTGCTTATAATTTCAACTTTGGGGTATTATCAAAACACAAAGAATACGTAAGAACCTGAACTGGAAATTACCATTACTGGTGAATTCCTATGGCTCTTTTTGTTCACATTTCACATGCACATATCTTGACTAGGACAAGAGACTGAATTTCCTGAGACTACAGGCACGCCAAAGGCTATGTGTTTAGTGTATTCTTTTATGAATATTCTTTAGAGGTAAGAATTCATAATGATTTAATCAGATTTTCAAAGGGCTCCATGTACAAGCAAAAACTTCTAGAATGCAAGTCATTTATTCACATTCAAATGAAGTGTTCAAGTAAGAGAAACTGTTAGTGTTCCAAAGAAGGAAGGCATGTGGATGTGTCAGAAACATCATTTGATGGATTAACAATAAAAAAGGCTCTATATCCAATGCAGTAATAGTAAAACAATTAAACAACAATTACACATTTAAATTTAGGGAACTCATTCTGATTTCATATCTAGATTTATATAGCCACATTTTACCTGTATCAATAATGCCAATCACAAGAAAATTATAAGGGAAATCCCCTATAACAGTTATGGTCTAGAGCCTTTTACACTTAAACCAAAGTAAAGAGTTGATAGCTACTAATAGTTTGCCGTCCTCACTCAGCCAGACAGGAATGTGCTGCCAAATGTCCTAACAATCATCAGAGCTCATCAAGATATGGGTTGGGATTTAAATAATCATTTGAATAAATGCCATGCCAATCAAAAAGCAGAAGTATTTTTTTATAAATTGTCCAATAAATTATTCAAATTATATACTTTAAGTCATTTTTTAATTTACACTGATAATTTGATTATAGGTTTTTTTTTTCTTGCCAGAGCCTGGTGTATTACAGGCAAGTACTCTACCACTGAGCTATGTCCCCAACACATAAAATTTCTAATTTATGTAAATTTAGAAACTGATCACTTCATAGGTTCATTTCACTTAAGGTAATAGAGAATCTCATAAGCACTAATGTAATACCTAGTAAAGATAATTTTGTACTATATTCAGAAGCAAACATTTAAGAAAAATAGACAAGGTAGTTCTTTCTTTTAAGTTTTAAAGGACAGTTATATATGACATACACTTGAAATATGACTTAAACATAATCTTAATAGCAGAATCCTGAGAGTTAGGATTAACAGTTCAAAAAAGCTTATGGATAGGGATGTCACTTACAACATAGTGTTGATTAAAAATGGCAAATGTATTAGAAGAGCTAGAAATAGAAAAGAATTGTCTTGTGTGACTGTCAGGAGGATTACTTGCCAAATAAGAAAGCAGAATGTAATTCAAAGCAACTGCAACATTCTTGTAACCTAGTGCTAACACATTTACTTTCCTGGAAGCACTAAGTTTTCACTATGCTTTGTAATTTTTAAAAGTGTTCCCTCCCCTATCCACTGATTATACCTGCAACAACAATGTAACCTAGGGCCAGCAAGATACCTCAGCAGACTAAGTGCCTGCTTGGACAAGAGCAGGGACTTAAGTTGGATCCTGGTACCACATGCCTTGCTGGCCCCACACCCAGGCAAATTGAGCTGGCCACTGAGTCTGGGCATGGTGGTACATGCTTGTGATCCCAGCACTGGGGAGGATCACTAAGAGTCTAGTTTCATAGTGAGTCCCTGTACCAAATACATTAAACACACACACACACACACACATGCAAAAGACAAAAAAACAAACGAAAGTAACCTAATACCATTACACCAGAATTTTAAAATTCAGTGTACTCATTGCATGCTAATTTATTTTGCACATTTAGAAAAGCATACTGGAAAAAGAACCTTTTGATTAATTCAAATTTGATACAGTAAATCCCTACGGAATCATAGTTCAGTGTGGTGCCTCAGTCCTTGGTGGATTTCTCCTTAGAAACACTTGGGATTTGTGGAAACTGCAAGTATACTCAGCACAGTTGTTTCAGCAGGTTTGAAAGTAACCAATTCAGAAGCGTTATTCAGTTCTCCTTGCTGCTGATTGGCTGCTGCCTTGTAACCGATCTCCATCAATCGTACTCGCACTTCTACAACCTAACAGGTTGCTGTACAACACATAGTTATCTTGAGTGTTTTCACCTGTTAAAGCTCTCAGACCCCCTATGATGCTATGAAACACCCTGTATCTTCTAAGGCTTCATAGTAACTATTTTAAGTTAAATTTGATAACTGTGGGAGACATAGCATAGTTAAAGTTTAAACTATACTCTGTTTTTTATCAGTGTCTACTTTAGAAGCAGTTAGTAATTCTTTGATTATAGTTTATCATTTCTTTACTTCAGTGATTATTTCCGATCTGATATCCTCTACACCTTTCTGCAGTTGTTTCTTTACTGCAGACGCTATTATTTCAGAGATTTGAGGAGTATGGTTTCCAATTTCTTCAATGCTTGTGTCTCCTGCATTTGTCCTGGGTGGGCTTGGGGCCTTAGACTGCATTATGCTCCTTCTCTTTGTCATTTTGTATAGCACTGTCCTCTGACCTTTGGTGTAGAGCTTTGGTGCAGTAGTTCCCTTAGCTCCTACCAATATTACCCAAGAGAGATTATGTGGCTTAGGCATTTGCAGTTTTGTATTTACAGTACTACAATTATTGTCACTAACAATGGGTAATGAGATTAAGGTTTAAACTACAATACACTTACAGGCATTTTTCTGGTATTTGAAATTTTCGGCTTTTTACAATTCATGATTTCTCTAGAAACATAACTCCTGAAAAATCTAAGGGTTCACTGTATTCCAAAATGAAACATAAATACAAGATAATTCAGAATTTTAGGAGTATTCAAATAATAGATCCTGGATAAAAGTCACACCTTTCCCGACAGTGAATTCTAACGGCCTTATCACATTGTCTCCAATCTTTATTCTGACTCACTCGTCCCCAGGATGCGTGCCCAGTACAAGCTGCACCCTACTTGTCCACACCTTTGCAGCAAAGTGCAAGATGAGATTTAACTATGTATTTTCCTTTAGAACCTTGAGACATTAATGTTTCACTTCAGTTCATTGTATTTGAATTCCTATTTTTCCCATCACCCAAGTCCCATGAACCCATCAGGAATTCTTCTCATCATTACTGTACACAGGTTTATGTATTTCACCTAATTACACTACCAAAACTAAAAGCTGCAAGCTGCAGCATGCTTAAATTATTTTTTTACTACAAAGTCCTATTTACTGTTATATGTATTGATTAGTTTTAAGAATTTAACATCCATTCCTCCTTCATTGGACTTTATATTCTTAAAAAACTAATATTCAATTAAAAAAATGTTAAGTGGCTACTATGTGGCAGAAGCCATGATAACCTCTTAACATGCATAACCTTGCTTAATCCCCAAAAGAACCTTTTGTGTGATGTACAACTACTGCCCAACTGCCCCCTTCCCTCTTTTATTTCTTTGGTGGTACAGTAGTGGGGACTGAACCCAGGGCTCTGGCACTGAGCTATATTCCAAGCCCTTTTCTTATTCTGAGAGAGTCTAAGATGCCTAGGCTGGGACTCTTCTGAAGACCAGCAAAACTAAGATGACCTCTTAATAACCTGTTAACTTAAAAAAAAAAAAAAAAAAACTACTGATATTGAAAACATAACATTAAAGCTAGTATTTTCTCCTTCAGCTTAAAAAATCATTTAAAGACAAAATTAAAAGCTAAGCATCTGCAGATGCCAGCTCTGTCTACTCAGCAAAACTAGAACTGCAATATATTCTTTTTAGTAGTTAACTGCTTCCTAGCTAGTGGTTTTAATCAAGTCCCACTAACAAAGCACTATTCAACGTGGTGTGACAAGTGTGAAATACTACAAAACACAATGACGACACTCAGCAGGAATGAGGTAACAAATAGTGATATGGATGTGTGTGATAAACGAAAGCTGTGCTTTAACCAAATGTCAGAGAAGCAAATGAAGCTTTTTCTCTTAGGCCTAGGTTTCCCACCATATGAGCACAAACAGAAGCACAGAAAAAAAGCATTGGAAATGAGACATCTGGACTTGAAACATTCATAAATTTATGAAAGAGTCTAGGAAGAAAAAAAAAGAGTTTAGGAAGTCATCAACTTGAAGGTTTGATTCTAACCTTTCAGGATATACCTGAAATTAACCTGCTGTCCCCCAGCTAATTCTAAGGAACAAGAGTAAAATACTCTTGCTGGACATTCAAGGCCTTTCTAAAACCAGACATACACAATCCATTAGATCAACTGAGAAATTCAGATGGAACACTGAGCCCTAGCTGACTGCGGCTCCCAGCTCCAGGGAGGTAATGGGCTAGAGGGGAGAGCTAATTACATATGGAGTCAAATGATCGCTGACCTAAAGTTTCAAGCCTCTATTTTGTTATGGGTTTTTGTTGTTGTTGTTTAAATTATAATAACCTTTCTTTACTTTTCTAAACTTCATTTATTCTTCAAGGGACCAGCACTTGTGAACAAGCTCATTTTTCCTTGTCTATCTTACTTCTGTCTCATATCTGCGCTACTTACCCATCTAAAAGTAAGGTCAAAAAACCTGTCATCCCTGAATTGATGAAAACAGACAAAAGAAATTGAGTTTAGAATCCAATAGGACCTGAAATACATCTAAAATGTCAGGCTCTCACTGGAAGGCAGAACAGCACTTACAGTTCACATTTTCTGATATCTAGTTAAATGTATTATTTCTTTCTCTCCTTTTCCAGAAAACTGTTAAATGAAGTGGGAGAAAGACTGTGATCAGAAAAAGTTGTATTACAAAAGAATCAACATAACTGAAGGATGCACATAAAAACAGTAAGAGGCACAGTGAGACTATGCTGCAAAATAAATGTAACCTGTTTCTAATCTTGCCTTTCACTTTTTGTTTTTAGGATTTCTTATCTCTAATATCATTTTAAAAAGTTTAAAGGCTCTATCTGGTGAATATTCTACAAAGTGAAGAACTAAGACATAATATACAATGGTATAGACCCTGGTTAATGATTATACTAGATGGCTTATTTTGACTTTAAAATCTAAAATTTGTGACAATGTAAATGTAAATAGCTTCAAAATTTAAAAGTCTTCTATCTAAAGAATAGAACTCTGCAACTGAGTTTTTAACCTGGGGCCATGGGCAAGTTTTCTCTGAATTTGTGAACCTAATACATAATTCAATCCTTGTAGTATACACATGCAATTGCAAGTTTTCTCTGAATTCGTGAACTTAATACACAATTCAATCCTTGTAGTACACACATGCAATTGCATTCATTTTCTGAGTCTACTGCTGAAATTAGGGTTTCAAAGATAATGGTTCAATAATTATTTTTCAGTTAAGTATATGACAAAAATATACAAAAAGACAAAAGTGGTATTCATATTATCAAAAGAATATTTTGAAGTATTTAAAAACTATTCATCTAACATTCCTACAAATTTCAAATTCATTTATACACTTTAAATATAATTTCATTTTTAAAATTTGATCTATATACTACTTCTCAGGAGCATTTTCCTACTAAATATAGATCACATAATGTTTTCCTTTCAATAGCTAAATCCAGTCACAGAAAAAAAAAATTTTTTATTCAGAAAACACATACTTCTTTTAAATTAGAAGGTATTTATGTTTACTATAATCTTAATGTCCTCGGTTTTCTGACACTATTCAAATTGTGTTCATGAACATCTTAAAAAACTCACATGTGCAAATGTTCCATACAGTTCAAAAACCTCCAAATTGTGGAAACAGCATTTACCAAGCCAAATTTATACTGTTCTATCAAACTCTGCTACTTGGGAACAGCTCCACATTTTTAATCTTTCATTTTCTTTTTCTTTAGATCTAGAAGAGAATTAAATAGAAATATTCCAAAAGAAGTCAGAAGAGCATAACTCATCTGAATGTTTTTAATGACTCTATATTTCCAGGTTCTTAAAACTAACACTAGAGCATATTTGATCTGTTGTGTTTTCATAACTAAATTATTTTACAATAGAGTAAATTTTAATTTCTTTCAAAAGATAAAGTTAAATCAGTAGTTGACCAGTTTTATCATTGTATTACTAATAATATTTAGAATAAGTTGACACTGCAATTAATATCTGTAAAGGGTGCTTTGTAAGCCATGAAACTCTATAGGAAAGATGAAGATTTGATTATCATTCCAAAAGACTGTTACAAGTTGTTGCAATAACATGTTTTTCCTTTTATGATTCTATGATTCTAACCAATTCTCATGGCAACGCTAAAGATCCACTTCAAAGCTTATACACTTAAGGTCTCAAAGATTTATTTTTCAACTTTTCCCCTTCCCTTACATTTACTTCAATGCTTTATAATTATATCTGAATTTGCAAAATTTAAAGCAAGTTTCATACTTTGATCCTAAAAGTCAATCCATAAATAAAACTATAATACTGCTTCCATTTTATTGATAAACCAAATTAAAGGACTTCACCATATTTACTGGATTAATAAGTAGCTGTCCAAATATAAGCCCATCCACTGTCTCCAGTGTTAACTGCTAACCTAAATCTTCTCTTTCTTCACATACATTCCTGAATCAAAATACCGCACCACTTTCAGCTTAGCATGTTTCTGCCCTCACGATACCATAATATCAGTGTCAAGGTTTGGATAGGCAGGTATTACACTAGAAAATGTGGTAAGAGTATGACAGAAAATGCTTTACTCTATTAGTGAACATTAGCATGCTAATGTCCTTACACACTACTGAAAAATAAGTTAAAGAAAATGTTTTAAGACTATGACATTTTCAAAAGTTAAATCTATCTATACAAATGCTGAAGAAATCTGAGCATCAAATACTAGAATAGAGCAACTGATCTCTCAGTGGCTTTCCAAGGCTTGTACTCAGTAATATCAGTAACTGATCAAACCATCAATGTTTTCTGTAAACTTAATTGGAAAAAGTACTAAATCACTACTTAAAATGTAGAATGTATTTTGAAGGATAACATACCTTTCTGAACCCTAAGGGGCATGTTATATGGTTTGTAAATACATGGAGTCTTCCTAACTAAAATCTATCAAGTCAAAAACACCACAAACCTAAAAGTGTGAGTTTAACTTGAACTTCTTTCTTTTTTTTGTACTGGGAATTGAACTCAGGACCTGGCTCTTGCCAGGCAGGTGCTTGTGCTGCTGAGCTATATCCTAGGCCACTGAATTTATTTCTAATTTAAAGTTGATCTTTTTTAGAGGCTGGGGAGATAGATCAGTGGTCCAAGCATTTGTCTGGCAAGTGCAAGGACCCAGGTTTGATCCCAGGTACCACATGCTTTGCCAGCCCCAGTCCCTGGGCATGCCAAGCCAGCCACCAAAACCAGGTATGGGGCACAGGCCTATAATCCCAACACTGCAGAGGCTAAGACAGGAGGGTCACTATGAGTCCAAGCCGCATAGCAAGACCCTGTACCAAATAAATAACTAAATAATAAATAACTAAATAAACAAACAAATAAATGACTAAAAAAGTTTATCTTTTAAGGTACATACTGAAAATTATTTTCTTTTTTTATGTAATGAAAAATCTTTTCCACAAGGAACAAGTTGGAATTTTAAATGATAGTTTCCACTATCACTACTTTCCTTTAGTACTTTTCTTCTTAAAGAGGATATATATCAACATGTGGTATTCTAATTCCTCAATGACAAGTATATTGCTAATATAAAGGTCTTGAGTATAAACCCATAAGCACGATTTGCATTCCTGTTTCACTACTCGTGCTTTACCCTACCTGTCCAATAGTTTTAAGAGTTCAAAATGTATTTAGACAAATGTGAGTACATACCTTTTAAATTGAATAATTTTGAAGACAAATTTAGGGATAGAAAAAACAAAATATAGAGGGAAAGAGGGAAGAAGGAAGAAAAAAGGGAGGACAATGCATTTTCAATGATTATTCTCGTCCTTATAAGAATGTAAGTTTCACAATAATCAAATAATCTTACACTTTTATCTGGCACTAAAGTATTTGCAGAATTTATACGCAATATAGAATGGCTGTTTAAAAGTAGAATTACGTGAATAAGAAAGTGTAAATCTCTCAGACCTGCATATAAAGTTGAATAAACCTAAGAAACTTATCATTATTCTGTGGCAAACCACTTATAATTAAGCATACCAACATCTACCTGGTTCTTCATACTAATGACCATGAAAAGCAGACATCACAGTAAGAAAATTATTCATCTCAATTACCTTAATTCTTTTTCAATTACAGCGCCATTTAAAGAATACTAAAATCTTTTTATAAATGAGCTCATAAAGATCAAAAGGATGCCAAGTTTCACTGATGATCATGTGATTATGTTCGCCAATGTTGACTTCAAGAGAACATTATTACTGGGATTATTACAATTAAATCTAAACTTTATTAATGAATACATCTGCATGCTGCCAACTTATCTCTTAGCACTTAGGATATTTGTTGGTGAGAAGCTACAACTTTCATTTGTTCTTTGAAATTACAAATGCACAGAATATCTAAAGTACACAGCTCTTAAAAGTAGCTCCTTTCTAATCTTTTTCTTGTATGTACTGGATCTTAAATTTAAAATCTGTTGAATTAGAAAATATCTCACTACAGAAGTAAATTTCTCATGAATACCAAAACTGGTTTAATTTCTCTGAAAAGTAGAATAATAAGCTACGTGCTTCTCCAAAACTGGAAATTAGTTCAATTCCAACTGTGTTGATTAGAAAACCTATGAGAATATAGCAATATGAATTAACTACTTATTCACAAAATCAGTAACTTAAAAAAATCAGTAAGATTAAGATCAAAAAAAGTATTACTTCCATAGTCCTGCATAACAAAGTACTCAATAGTATGCTTCACACATTAAAGCTACTTTTGGCCAAATCAGAACCTAAAGAGCCAATTACTACCTAACTTGGCATCTTTTCTTGAATGATGGAATGCAGTGATTTTCCAGCCATTTCACTCCTCACCTGCCACAGTATTTGACAGAATCTAGGGACTTTTTAAAAATCATCATTACTATGAGAATTGTCTAATCCCCAGGTTCTGTCAAGCCCCTTCTGAGATACTATGTACACTAATGACCTGATGACAGTGACACTTAACCACACTAAAAAGAGCTACCCACTGAGATGCCAGATTGGGCAAGGGGCAAATAACTGTGACTGTCCACTTAAACTGTAGTTTCAAACTGTTACAAAGCACAGCCTAAGGTTGAGGCCATTCAGCTAGGAGTCAGGGAAGGAAGCTGAGCTCTAAAGCTAGATGTCAAGAAAGAAATCCTAGGCCAATGTAATGTAAAATATCATGACTAACCAAGATTTGTCTGTCATTGCCAACTCAGGGAGTTGACAATGCAAATCAATCAAAAGCAAACCTAAAAAAATGACCACAATGAGTTTAGTGGAATTGTAGTGAGACAACATAAAAAAGTCTTGACACATGAAGTGGTATAGTTGCTAATCCACTAAACACTTCAAAGTAAATGTGCATGAAAAGCAGCAAAGGCAGCAAGACTCCCAGAAGAGGAACCTCTCTAACCCTCTTCTCACATTAGGAGCCTGAGAATGGCAAGCGAGCATCTAAAAGAGCACAGAAGTTGGAGGCATGTATCTGAACAAACACACTCCCTAGGATAAAGGGGAATCATCATTACTCCACCATGGTAGAATGACACTTGCATGTTGCTTCTCTTCTCTCCTTTCTAGATGTTTGTTTTATACTACATTATCAACCTTCCCTGTATCAATTGTAAGGGTATTTTGGGGAGGGAGGTGTTTTAGTTTAGCAAGGATCACAGACAGCCAGAATAAGGGAAAATGAGTTCTGAAAAGACTGACCACCCAGTACTGGGGATAGTAACAACCTACCTGTACAATTGGAGCTTTAGGTGGGATAGTGAATGTGTAATAGTGTAGATATTTCTTGAAGTATACAGTATTAGAAAATATTATTAGCATTAATATTAATACACTCTGTAGCTTGAAAGAGCCACCTCTAACATAGGGCAAGAAAACAAACTTATCAAAATTTATCCAACACTGGGAAGCTGACTGTATCTGAATTCTTTCTCCCTTTCCCAACATGGCTCATGTTAAGTTCACGAGGGTACCAATACTCTCCATACACTTTATATTTTAGACAACTATTTTCAGTTCTTAAAACACCTACAATGATTGTAGTAAGTTACTCAAAAGTATTAAAATGTTAAGTCTGAAAAATCTTAAAAACTAAAAAACAACATACATGCTTATTTGAAATATGAATATACTGACGTTTCTGCTAGCATCAGCAGCATTAATAGCAACTGATCAAGACATGTAAAGCTACAGATACTGTGCTTTAAGTCAAAGTTCTGTACTTTTCATACCATTTTTGTAAGTAGTCCAGTGCCTCCAAACGAGCACCAATCTCAAAAGTGATTCCAGGACGATTTGGGGGCTTTTTACTCATCTTGAGATCCTATTCTTCAGTATTCTCTTTTCACTACCTCAAGAGGAAAAAAGAAAGTTAGATACCAATGCATAAAATGCATAGGCAGTGTACAAAGGCACAGACAAAATTAAACATTTAACAGAACTGAACTCATAGCTAGTAGTTATCTCTCATTAAAGGAATATGGAAAGTGCAGGCAATCTTGATAGATAATTAAGAAAGAGACACATAAAGACAACTAACGAGGAAAAATAAAGATGTGCCATTACACCTATTAATGGCAAGTATCTTAAATTTGAACTTGAAAATACAGGAAAATTTCCAGGACAACTTAAAATGTTTTGGTTGTATCTCTGAAAAATGAAGACAGAGTTTTCTGGAATATGACTAAAATTGTTGCATGAACAAATCGATCAAGTTGTTTCATTTAGTCTTAAGACATTTCAGTGCTTCATAATACAAAACACTAGGCAGACATTAAGAACACCACAAGGCTGTAGGAAACCCTACACATACCTTTACTCTGATGAAGAATTTAATTACTCTTATGATTAGGATATCTCATTGTCTGTGAACCCCCACTTTGGCAACAAATGATGCAAGAACTTCAACACACAGTTACAAGGGAAATCTGTCTTTCACATTTCATATGTGATATCTAATAATGTTAGAGATTTTCTTAACTCTGACAATTTACTTGTAATATACTAAAATGTACAGTGCCCACATATTGCCAAGAAAAGTGGCTGTAATATTGAATAAAAAATTGCAGAAGAGTATATTTCCTCTCTCTATCATTCACAGGAAATGTGTTTACCATCCTTTCAGCTCCACTGGCCCCCCAATACATTAAAGTTGGCCCTTTTTCCACTACTAAACACTATCAATATGTTAAGATGATCTAATCAAAATACAGCTGGTAACATTTTTTTGTTACTCAAGATTACTAAAGACTGTGCTACAAGTTTAAAAGGCAAAGACACCTAATATTTTATGATGGTTTGGTCACATTCTAAAATGGACAAAAACAATAGGAAACATAATATTCCAACTCCCCTTCACTCCTTAGAAAAAACAGGCAGAAAAGGGGGGAAAATAGCTTTGACAGCCTCCACTCACCCCCTCAAAAAAATGAACTCAAATATTTAGGGGCCTGACAGGGCATCAGCAAATACAAGTGAATTAAAAAGTTAATGAGAATCATGTCCGGTGTGCATTTCGTGTAAAGGGAATAAATGTGTGAATACTGTAACAGAAATCTCGTCATTGTGCAACACACAAGGCAGTTACTCAAATGTGCGTGAAAAAAATCCAGCGGGAATTTCTACTGTTCTTCACATTAAGAACTCGGTAAGCGCCAGAGTTCACCAATTACATGAACACGTTCTAGAAGTAGTACAAATGCCACCGCCACCACCCAGCCACACGCAGGGATGAGGTACCATAAAAGGCAAAACTGCCTTTTTCTTGGGAGAAAAGGACGAAAGATTTGAAGTCGGGAGCTTTCAAAAAAATGAAACAATCTATTGGAAGGAAAAATTATATTGGAAGGAAAATGGAAGGGGGCAGAAAGCATAGAGTGAAACCGCCAGGAAGGGGAATAAAGAACGGCAGCGAAAGGATTTAGGGATGGTGGAACCCGTGGGAGATGACAAGTGAGAGAGAGGAGAGAATAGGTGAGACACACACATGAAGAAAGTGCAGCGCGGGTCCGGGGAGGACCGCACAGCCAGGAGGGGGGCGGGAGGACACGGAGGGGCGGCGCGGGACGGGCGGGAAAGGCTCCGACTGCGCTGGCCCCGAGCCCGACGAGCGCCGGGTTTGACAGCCGCCGGCCCTCGGCAGGGGGGAGGAGGGGAGGGGAGCGCGCGGCGGCGCCCAGACAATAGGGCAGCGAGCGCGGGGAGCGGGGCGGGAGGGAGCGGCCGGAGAGGCGCCGGGGCGGGGGCGTCCCGGGCGAGCAGGCGGGGCCGGGCGGCCTCCAGGCCCCGCAGCCGCCTCTTACCGACTCGGCCTCCTCTCCGCACAGCAGCGGGCCGTCCGGGGCCGAGCCGGGGCTCAGCAGGGCGGCCAGCCCGGGCCTCCGCCTTCGCCCAGGCAGCGGCCGGGGAGGGAGCAGGCGCTGAGCGAGTCGAGACCGAGGCACCGGGTCGCCGCGAGAAGGCGCGGGACGGAGCTGGGTCACAGCCCTCGAGCCCGCTCGGGGTCCACTGCCATCGCCTCAGCCTCCGCCTCCGCCGCCGGCCAACCCTGACGCTACGCCGGGCTGGATACGTCAGCTGTCCGCGACGCGCCGGAAGCGGGCCCGGCCGCGTCACGTGACTGGCAAGGGTTGGGCTCGGGCCGCCCCGCTGATTGGAGGGCTGCTCTGGAAGGCGGGGCTCTTCGTAGTTGGTCCACTGCAAGCGGGAGGTGCTCTGTAGCTGTAAAGTGGCCTGCGTTCTGGATGCCCTTTGGCATTTGTGAAGCATTTGACCTTTGAGAGATGAGGTTCAAAGCCACGAGTTATTACTAATGATTTTGTAGGGAAACAGGTTCTCCCAAATCTCTCTTCCCAAGACCCGGGACAAACTTCTGTAACTACATTACTTTCCCACATATACATTCCATTGCACTTTAAGAATAGAACAGATGGTTGCTGCTAAACATCCCTAAACGTCTCTTAAATGGACACTTCGTGGCAGACAATACGCTGTAAATTTACCACATGGATACCATAACGACGGTTTGTGTTGCTCTCAACAGTGTAGGGGAACCATACAATACAAAATATAGACCTGATTAAAGGCTGCATGGGTATGCAGCTGCAGAACCTATGTGACATGCCTTCCTAGAACGACATGGCTGATGACAGCAGAACTACATTCACTGATAATAAATATCATGTCCCCAAGTCTTCAGGGCACAAAGGGTGCTGTCCATGCCCATAGGACCAGCCTACAAGTGGTCCTCATTGAAGAAATTTTAAGATGGAACATCTTTTCTCCTGCTGTACCACTCAGGCTCCCAAGTTTTCTAAATGCACATTGCATACAAATGGCATTTATATTTATTTTGTTCACAGTGTGGAATTAAAATGGGGAAGTAACTCTTTAAGCTTTAATTACACTGAGTCTTGGTAAATTAAGCAAACATTCATATTCATCCTTTTATATGACAGACATTCATTCTGCACCTACTATGTTGCTAATAGCTGCTGAGATGATCCCAGCATGGCGAGACATAGAAAAACTATAAATAAAACAGTCTTTAATGGGTGTTTGTCTTATTTTCTGGCTGCCCAGCATCTGTATTACTTTCTGCGTTTGAGGAATTCCCCATCATAGTTTTATTAGTTCAGCACATCAAATATT
>NDGN011472994.1:0-11766 GCA_002564285.1 Tympanoctomys barrerae
TAAAAGTTTATGTATATTTAAAGCTTTATCTTTCTTTTCTTTTCTTTCTTTCTTTCTTTCTTTTTTTTTTTTTGTACTGGGGATTGAACTCAGAACCTTGCACTTCCAAGGTAGGTGCTTGTGCCGCTGAGCTTTCTCCCAAGCTAAATAGTTGTATTTATGTAAAACAAACTCACATATATACATATAAAACTCTGTTCTTCAATATTCTCTAAAACACCATGCTTTATCATTTTCTTACCAATGAAAGTTACAAGATAAGTTTTCCAATCATCAAAAATTTTCAAATCCCATTGTCTTTATTCTAGTTCATATCCTGATTGTCTATTTCCTGAAATATACCTGGAAGTTTTCTGTCCCTTATCTCTCCTTTTAAGTCATTCTCCATATTTCAAAATATCTATTCTACCCCCAAATTTGTCATGTAATATCCTCTTTGGAAATATCATTTTCCATTGTGTATAGCTATAAAGTAAAATCAAAATGTTGTACGGCATCCATCATTTCTTCTCAAAATGCAATCCATATTCAAAGGACTATTCTTTTGTTACTCTAACAATATATTCAATAAAAATAGTAAAGCAAACTCTGATAGTAGAAGAAATGACAAAGGTGGATGATGTTCACATTTGGACATGGACAGAGAGTGTTGCTACTATCAGGGAATAGGCAAGAAAAGGGTTTTTGGCTATTGTAGGATACTGTAGCAGATTTCTAACAGGTGGTCAGCTGGGTATGGAAGGTCCACCTTCAGATTGTTGCCAGCTGCACCAGACATAAAGAAGTTGTTGGGGAAGATATTTGGAGAAGCTGTTGGGAGTCATGGGAAGCTACTAGTTCTCAGGCTGCTCTGCTAGTGGACCTTGTCATATTAGCTTTCCTGATGAACTTGGCTGTTTTCAACAGAGTAGGAGCTCAGGTCTTTGTTGTCACTGAGAATGGCTACTATTGATTTGGCAGAGCTCTGGTCCTCACCTTGAGCATTGCTTCCTGGTTTCAGAGAGGAAGACGTGGTCAGCTTAGTCTCTGGGAGGAGCTTGTCACATTGGCTTTCCTAAAGGGAACTCAGCATTCCTTGGTGGACCTGGGGATCTTGCTGTCACTGAGGGTGGCTGTAGTACTTTTTGGGGAGCTCTGTTTTTTTCCTTGAGTGTTGCTTCCACGCTCCAGTGCAGATGCCTGAGTCTGATAGCACAGATCCTTTATCCTGTTAAATGGACTTTCTAGATTCCACTGCTGACCTTTTGGCCTACACAGCACAGATCCTTGAATCAGACTTGCATGAGACATTGTCTTGGGCTCTAGCCCTCCAGTTGGTCTTGTGGGAAGCATTGTTATGAGCTCTACATCTTCAACTGGACTCATGAAGGATATTCTGTGGCATCAGGCCCTCAGCTGGATTATTTTGTCTTTACTATGTGGACAGATTTCCTGGACTCTTTGTATATGATTCTTTGGGTGACACATAAAGCCATTTTAAAATAAGTGCCCTGTATTATATTTTTCCCCTTGCAGAACCCCAAAAAAAACACAAAAAGTGCTGAGATTGGGAACACTTTAGAGTACTGACAAGAAGCACATGGAGGTGATAATGGAGCACAGTTGGAACTGTACAGACTTTAATATGTGAATTGGAAGTACTTCCAATTAAATCTCACAAGACCATTTGAGGCACTAAATAGTATGTGTATTTATAAATGTATTATAAATTATGTATGATTTCTGCAAAGGAAGTATTGTGATGTACATGTATATATCAGAAAAATTATAGAATTTCTCATCATCACCAGTTACTTTTCAATATACTTATTCTTAAAACAAATTCCTACATTAGTAATAACAAAGAATAATAATTGCTTTTATTTTTTTAAATAAATGACTACACTATTCTTATTTAAATCTAGAAAAAGAATAACATATAATATGGGAGATTATTTCTGATATTCAAATAAGAGCAGAATAGTAGTATGCAGTAGTGTGCCACTTGTTGTCATGGAAACTGCATCTCAAATTCATAGCATCAAATCTTATTTTTTATGACTTTCCAAGAGACAAGAATGTATAAAGAAGACAGTTATATAGTGTTTCTTTTTACTCGAGTAAAGAAATTTTTTATACATTTCATATGACATAAAATATAGGGCAATTAAAGAGATAACTAATCTTAGTAGTAGCATTTAGAACTGGACAAATAGGCTGTTTTTATTCATTAAATTGAGCAAGTAGTTTAAGGAAAAATTCTGTATTAGCTACAAAAAATCATTTCCATTTACTACTTAGTAGCATCTTTATGTTTACTATTTGATACTTTCTGAGGATGAAACAGTCATGATTATGTCTACATATCTTTTAGCTTCAAAAGTTCATAAGATATATGACAATTTAATCTTCCATATTTCTAGACTTCTCTTTAATGCCAAGACGCCTCAGGTACAAAATAATTATCCTCTATATATTTTCTTCTATAAAGCTGATAACAGTATTTGTCCTGAAAAAATAAAAAAATGACTATGCCAGAACATATACTATTTACTTCATGAATATAGTAATCTTTCAATTCAAAAAATGGATTTAACAAATGGGATTTATTTAAACTTATAGCATTAGTTTTGCTGTACAATAATATAAGGCCAGAGGATTAAATAAAAGGAATAATAAAGACTGAATTTGAGTTGTAGTTTCTGTTTCCTTTGTGAATAGAAGCAAACGTTCATAATTAGGGTGACCTGAGTTGAAGAATGGACAAATGAAATAATTTGAACACTAATGCTTTCTTTGATTTGAAAGCTTTCATAATTCCATAAAACTATTTTTGTTTTACAGACTTATGAAAAGAAGACCATGATATTGGATTTAATATACCTTAAGAAACAGTAATGTCTAAAATAATATTTTTATTACTAAGGGTTTTTTAGCCAAAATGGTATAGTAATTCATATATAAACCATTACAGATATAAAAACTTATGCATCAAAATTTCCCTATTTTAGAATGAATTTCTATGAATATTTCAAGCAATGCTGGGCAGAAAGTGGCAGCACTGATTTCTTCCTTTGTGAGGAAATAGGTAATGCATATGGTAAGTGACAATTGCAGCCTTATGTTGGCAGAGATAGCCCTCTTCTATTTGTGACTGTGTGCAGCAGGGAATGAACCATTTGCACTGAAATGATTGATTTTGTTACCCTTCTGATTTTGCTGAACTCACTATTTTTTTTTAAAAAAATTCTGAATCAATAGGCTCTTCAGCCAATTGTGCAGATATGACTTTTTATTCTTAAGTCGATTTGACATGTGGTGGATTTTAGCGTGAATCTAATCAGAAGAGAGGCGTATTTTCAAGCAGTGAGCTTCAGGCTAAGATTTCTTTTCTGGGAAAGTCTAGCAATCCTTCTATTAAAATATGACTCTGCCTTAACAAGGAAAAAAATCATGCTGTTGAAAGGAATCCTCAAATGTCGAAGCTTTTACAATAACCTTAACTTACATCATCCAAGTGCTGGTCATACAGTTTTAACCTAGAATTGCATACTTCTCAATTTCCAATTTTTGATAAAACATTTTGTGTAAGGACATTTTTGCTATAATAATGATTTAAATTATTCAGATTACACTATCTATATTCGAAAGAACAAGATGTTTGAGTCAGACCAAATATGATTCCTCCACTAAGTAGTTATATGACCTTAAACAATGACTAATTATACTAAGTTAATTTCATGCTAAATTCACAATGATTACAACCCAGTAATGTCTTATAATGCAAAAATAAAATACAATAGTAAAACACCTGCCACAGTGACTAGAACAAAACAAACGTCTGATTATTATTAATTTGTTCATTTCTTCCCAACCCTTGACTCTGGTCTCAGAAGGGCATATACCTTAAACTTTGCCTGTCATTAATTATCTGACTGCTGGATAACAGGAAAAAAGAGGATTCAAGGATGCATTGAATGGAAAACTAAAATTCCTTAGAACATGCATTTCAAGTAGGCTATAAATATCTCAAAAAGATGTGTAATGATAGTTTTTGGAACATCTGCACAAACAACATAACTAAGTAAACAGAAGAGTAGGGAATGGGATTGTCTTTCCGCAGATATTTGGCTCAAGCAGCTACACTTGGATTTATGTAATTTTATCATTGTGTTGCGACTGCTTTCTTTCTGAATTATTCATTCAACATAAGCTTGTAATAAAGGCGATGCATGAACAGCTAAAACTCTCTAACATTAAGAAGGTGGTTTAAATGAAGTACAGAGAGTTTTTTCCACCCTTGATTTTATGGTCTGAATAAATGATGCTTTTGGACAAATCAGATTTTGGGACAATGTATCACAGGTTTAAGGAAAGCTATGCATATACTAGGAGGACAAAATTGTTTTCCAGCTATGTCCTTGAATGGCCAGTAATTTCTTTTCTAGGCTTCCTGCTTGTCTAGAGAGAGTTTCACTGAAAGGCCTGTGATGAAAATGAAAGCACAATTATTGGTTTCTGCAGCTAAAGTTACTCCAGATGGCTATACTTTTTTATGGAAAATGCATGTGCACTTATGATTGGTTTTTTTTTTCTATTTTTTTTTCACACGTGAGATCAAGGAATAGTGGATAATTACTGTGATATTTTAGGTCTTTATCAATACAACACATATTACTATGTGCAGAAATCCAACTAAAGTTTCTTTTCATGTGTTAATATTTTAAACCTAAATGTGGACAGACAATAACTATAGCCAAATGGAACTATAGAAATTGTATTCAGAGGTAGTTCATAAAGTTGAAAGTTACTAGAAACTTCAAATTGCTTTTTAAAGTAGAATTCATCGTCTTTTTAAAAACATATGTGACAATTTGATACTGTATACTAATATTGTAAATTTATTTTTCAGTAAGTTTTAAAGATTTTCCTCTCAATTTTAAGTTTTATTAATCATAGGAGGCATAGCCTTTAAGGATTTGCTTCTGTGTTAAAGAACTTCTCTGTGAATGATTAAATTTATTTTTCTTTTTAAATTTTTTTACTAACGAGTAAAAACAAAAAGCAGAAACAAAGACAAAAAAAGAATAACAAGTGACAGTGCACATGTTACAGAGTTTTGAAACAAGAATAAAAATTTAACAATACTTGTTATATTACATATTTTCATCATCAAATCTGCTGATCAGATTAACAGATATAAGTATGAAAAATTGGCCAAATAATTCAACATTAATGCATACTGTCAATAAATTTTAATTTTTGTCTTGTCCTTTGAAGTTTGTACTTCTTTTAAATTTATTTTAAAGATGGAATATAAATTGATAAGACATTAGGAATGGTACACATTTAGAAGAACAAACAAGAGGTATCCAATGTGATTTTTGTACTGCATCTTGCTGTCTTTGATGCAGTTGCTCAGACTATAGATAATAGCATATACCTTTTATTGAGTGTGAGCATGTCAAGTAGTAAATGCTACTTTCAACAAATTGAGGCAAATGAGTACTACAATCATCTCAGGTATCCCTAATAAATGCTTGCATGATTTTCCCCTTCCTTTCTTTCCTATCTCTTTTCCTTTTCCCTTGTCTTTATCGTTTATTCCTTATGTTTAATTTCTTTCCTTTTGCTATATCTATTATTCTTTTCAGGTTTTATTTATTCCTTCCTATTTTTATACCAGAGAGACAATATGATATTTATACATGTGGGTATGATTTATTTCACTTACAAATATAGCCTCTAGATGCATGCATTTACCTAAAAATGCCTCATTTGTCTTTCTTTACAGCTGAGTAGTACTCCATTATGTAAAAACATCACATCTTTTTTATCCACTCCTCAGGTGATGAATATTTTGGCTGTTCCCAAGATTTTACTATGATGAATTGTGCTGCTATAAATATGGTTGCATGTATATCACTGTCATATGATGCTTTCAGTTCCTTTGGAAAAATACCAGAAGAGGAAAAATTGGGTTGAGTGTGACTTTTACTCCTAGTTTTATGACATGTCTCCAAATGGATTTCCATAGTGGTTGTACCAGTCTACAATCCCACCAGCAGTGGAGAAGGATTCTGTTTTCCTCACAGTCTTTCTAGCATTTGTTATTAGTTGATATTTTTTATGATAGCCATTCTTTCTTGGATGAGATGGTATTTCCATTTATCTGCTTGTTTGTTTGTTTGTTTGTTACAGCATTACAGGGTGTTCAGGGTCTCACTCTATAGACTTGTAGTGATCCTCTTGTTTTCAGCCTCCCAAGTGCTGGGATTATAGGTGCATGCCACCACACCCAGTCTAAGAGGTTATTTCAATGTTATTTTAATTTGCATTTTTCAGATGACTAGTGCTGTGGATCAGTTTTTCATGTGTTCATTTGAAGTTGTATTTTTTTTCATCTGAGAATTATGTATTTCTCAGATGAACATTTTTGAATTATATATTCTAGGTAGAAGTTCTTTAAGTAATTTTTGGTTAAATTTTTTTTCAAATGTGTGGGCTGTCTTTTCACTCTGTTGGTGATTGCTTTTGATTTGCATAAACTTCTCAATAAGAGGAGGTCTCAGTTGTTGATTATTTGAAGTATTTCCTATGCAGTTTGATTTACTTTCATGAAATGTTTGCCTTCCCCTATGTCTTCAAAATTTCTACCTACTTTATCTTCCAGGAGATTTAGTGTTTCTATTTTAATGTTTAGATGTTAAATCCATTTTGACTTAATTTAGTGCATGGCAATAGACCTGGGTCTAGTTTTAGCTTTTGGCACAAGGAAAGCCCTTTACTGCACCATTTGTCAAAGCGGCTATTTTTCTTCCAGTGAACATGTTTATCCCCTTTGTCAAAGATAATGTGGATAAGTGTGTTTGTAATTGTATCTGCATCTTCTAATCTGTTCCATTGATCCTCAGGTCTTTTTTTTTTTTTGCCAAGTACCATGCTGGTTTATCACAGTAGCTTTGTAGTATAATTTCAAGTAGGGAATTGTAATGCCTCCTGCATTGCCTTTGTTGCCCACAATTGCCTTTGTTATTGTAGGTCTTTTCTGATTCCAAATAAATTTTAGGAATGCTTTCTCTAGATCTATGAGGCAAGTTGTTGTTATTTTGATATGGATTGCATTAAAGCTGTACAGCAATTTTGGAAGTGTGGCCAGAACAATGTTGGTTCTTCTAATCCAGGACCCAAGAATATTTTCCATTTTCTGAAATCTTCTTTGATCTTTTTTTTTCAGAGTATTCAATATTCATTGTATAGATTTTTTACTTCCTTAGATTAATTCTTAAATATCTCATTTCTTTGTTTTCTATTCTGAAGTGTATTGTTTCTCTAATTTCTGAGTGAGTTTGTTATCTGTGCAGAGGAATGCTATTGACTTTTGGGTGTTGACTTTGTAACTCGCTAGGCTAATGAATTTGTTTATTAATTGTAGGAGCTTCTTGGTGGAATTTTTGGATTTTCCTTGTAAAATATCACGTCATGTGTGAATAATGATAGTTTAACTTTCTCTGCTTATTCTTATTCCTTTTATTTCTCTCTTTTTTAATGACTCTAGCTAGTGTTTCCGGAATTATACTGAATAAGATTGGTGAAAGTGGACACCCTTGCCATGTACCTGATTTTAGAATAAAAACTTTCAATTTTTCTCCACTTAGGGTGGTATTGGTTGTTGGTTTGTCATAGATGGCTTTCATCAGATTGAGGTATAGGCCTTCTATTCCAATTTTTTTGTAGGACTTTGATCACGAATGAATGTTGTACTTTGTCAGAATCTTCTTCAGCATCTATTGAGAGGATCATGTGGTTTTGTTGATGGCTCTATTGATAAAGTATATTACATTTTTAGATGTGTGTATATTGAGCCATTCTTGCATCTCTGTCATGAATCCTGAAAATGATGTATAACGTTTGTGATAATTTGCTACATTCTATTTTCTAGTACTTCATTGAGAATTTTGCATCAATAGTCATGAGAGAGACTGGCATGTAACTCTCTTTTTTTGTTGAGTTTTTCTGGTTTTAGTATCAATTTAATACTAGCCTTCAGAAATGATTTGGGATGTATTGTTTCTTTTTCAATTTTATTGAAGACTTTGAAGAGTATTCAGATTAAGTCATCTCTAAATTTCAGGCAAAAATCAACTGTAAATCTGTAAGGACCTGGACTTTTCTTTGATGTATTTTTCATTACATTTTCAATTGTATTGGGTGATATTGGCTTATTCAGAGGTTTTATATATTCTTGATTCAGTTTTGGTAATTTATACTTACCTGGAAAGTTGTCAGAGTTTTCTGCTCTTTCTATTCTGTAAGAGTAAAGATTTTCATAGTAGCTATTGGTAATCTTCTGTATGTTCACAAGGTCTGTAGTAACTGAAATCTGTTCATTCCTTATTTCTCAAATTTGCAATTTTTTCCTTCTACTTTTTGATAAGGTTGGTTAGAGGTTTATCAACTTTATTTAATGTTTCAAAGAACTGGCTCTTTGAATCATCAATTTTTGTATTTTTTTCTTTGTCTCAATTGCATTAATTTATGCTCTAATCTTTATAATTTCCTCCCATCCTTGGGCTTAAACTCGGTTTGCTCTTTTTCTAAAATCTTAATGTGCAGCATTAGGGTGTGTTTATTTGTTGTCTGTCTGTTTTCCTAAAATGTGAGTTCAGCACTATAAATTTTCCGCTGATAAGTGCTTTCATTACATTCCACAAATTCCAGTAAGTTGTGTTTCAACTTTTGTTGTCTTGTAGATATTGTTAAATTTGTTGTTTAATTTCATCTGTAACCCACTGGTTCTTGAGAAGAGTGTTACATAATTCACATGTGTTTATGCAGTTTTTGCAATTTCATTTATCATTACTTTCCTGTTTCATTGTATTGTGGTCAGAAAATATGAAAGGGATAATTTATGTTTTCTTGCATTTTCTTAAGCGTGATCTATATACTAGTATGTGGTCTATTTCATAGAACATCCCAGGTGCAGCTGAAAATAATTTTTATTCAAATGTTGTTGGGTAGAACAGTGTGTAAGTATCCACTAAGTCCATTTTTAGTTCTTTTTTATTATTAATTTTATTGAGAAACAAATAGTAACGAGACAGTTTCAAAACAGGTCAGTAGGACAGTTACAATAATTAATATATTGTATATTTTTGTCTTCATTGTGGTTATTCATACTACAAGATGCAGACATGATATCCTGTCCAAATACTATTNGTACAAATCTTTCTTCTTCATTTAATTAAAAGAGAATTATAAAATCTATCCTACCTATTTTGTATACACAGATACAAAATGGTCCTTCTTTGTATCTCATTTTCTTTTTTTTAGTTTTGTCAGAGGGGTATTCCATTGTCATTTAAATTTTATAGGTGCGTGAATTCAGCAAAATAATCCAGTATAGTCTAGTAGTCATTAATAGTAGTGGGTTATCTGTAGGACTGGCAATTTTAGAAGTCGTTGACTTAAGCATTTTCTTGGTCTTAATCATTTGCTCAAAGGTTTGGTTCAGTTAAGCTAACTCTGCTAAGTTTTTGCACACTTGATCTATCTTTTTGAGATAAAGAAATGTTAAAGTCCCCTGTTAAGATTATGTTATTGGTATTTAGATTTTTCATGTTTTATATAGTTTGATGCTCCTATATTTAGTGCTTACATATTTATGAATGTTATTTCTTTCTCTTGAAGTTTTCCCCTATCCACTATCTAGTGACCTTCTTTATCTAGTTTGGTCATTCTTAGTTTGAAGTTCAGATTGCCTGTGAGCAGGTTAACTAGCCCTGCTTTTTTCTGAGTTCCTGGAGCATGTAGTATAGTTTTCCATCCTTTCACTCTAAGCCTATGAATTTCTTTTTGAGTTAAATGTATTTTTTGTATACAAAATATAGTTGGATTTTGTTGCTTGATTCATTCTTTGAATCTATTTATTTTAATTGGTAAATCAAGTCCATTTACATTAATGGTTACAATTTATATGAATTGGCTTTTGTTTGTCATGTTATCTTCCTGTATATGCTTTCCTACTTTTCCTGTGTTTAATTGCTTTCTGTGTTTGGTAGGTTTGATCCCTTTCTATGTCTTTTAGTACTCTGGAGGATTTGTTTGGTAGTCATGAAATTATTTAGGTTTTTTTTGGAAGTATTTTATTTCCACATTAAACTTGAAGGAGAGTTTTGCAGGATAAATCATCTGGTTTGGAATTTGTTTTCCTGTAGGGCTTGGAATACTGTGGTCTGCACTCTTCTTGACTTGATGTTTTGTGCTGAGAAATCTGCTGCAAGTCTGATTGCTTTTCCTTTAAATGTGATCTGCTTCTTTGCTCTAGCAACTTTAGGTATGTTGTTCTTGTGCTAAATTTCTGTGATCTCTATTATCATATATCTGGGTGTGGATTTAATTGGGTTGATGTCATTTGGAGTTCCTTTGCTATTGTTATACATCTGGGTATTGACTTAAATGGGTTGATGTCATTTGGAGTTCTATATGCTTCAGTTAACTGAATATCAGGTTGTTTCCCCATATTTGGGAAGTTTTCTGCTACTACTTCTGCCCATATTCTATTTAGGTTGCTTGTGTAACTTCATCTTTCTCATTGATGTCTATTATGTTTTCTTTTTATGTATTTGGTTATTACAGTTCTCACTACACAGCTCAGACTTGTGATCCTCCTACTTTCAGCCTCCCTAGTGCTGGGATTATAGGCATACACCACCAAGTCTGGACCCTGGGGACAGGTCTTGCACAGAATGAGGTGCCGGGATCGAGTCACAGTCTCTACATCTGCCTAAGCTTGCCTAGGCCGATGCTTTATTCTTCTGTGTTATCTTACTGGCTCCGATGCCCATTAGTCTTATGTTATTCATCCTTGCATCATCTTGCAACTGTCAAATTATTATTTCCAGGATGCTTGTTGTTTTAAGGAATCTTCTTTACCTGTTTGCTAGCTTCAATTGTATCTCCAAGGTCTGAAAACCTATCCTCTTTCATTTACATGTTTTTCCAACTTGTAATCGAGTTCTTAATTTTCTGTATATCTCTTTGAATTTGCTTCATGCATTCTATTTCTTTCTTATATTGATAATTCAAGGCTTCCGTCTTTTTTGTATTCTCCTCTATTTTTTTTTTAACCAGGAATTGAACTCAGACTCTTGTGCTTGCTAGGGAAGTACTTATTCTACTGAGCCATCTCCCCAGCCCCTCTCCTCTATTTTTTTTATCAGTGTCTTCTTTAGAAATACTAAGTAATTCTTTCATTATAGTTATCATTTCTTTTTTTACCTGTGGGATTATTTCTGATCTTATTTCCTCTATACCCTCCTTCATTTGTTTCTTTACTTCAGTTGCTATTATTCCAGAGATTTCAGGTGTGTGACTTTTGTTTTCTTCTATGTTAATGTCTCCTAAATTTTGTTCTCGGTGGGCTTAGGTCCTGAGATTGCCTTTTGCTACTTTATTTTGTTATTTTTCTATTTACAGAAAGAACTCTTTATTTTGATTTCTGTGGATTTTTTGTGAAAGTTTGATAGTAAGTAACTGTATCATTGAATCAGAACCTCTCTGTGATTAGTCTGTTATTAAGATAGCCCTTCTGTATGAGAGAATCTTGCATGTGTGTGTCCCAAGTTTATGCCTTCTGTATTGATTGAGAGTGGGATATTGGTTTCTATTTGGCGCTGTCTTCCATGCTTCAGTACAGCATTTTAATGAGGTTATTACACAAGCATTTTCTGATATTATTACTCAAGGGAGAAATGTAGTTAAGGTCTGTCTTAGTTACTTTTTATT
>NDGN011472996.1:0-11568 GCA_002564285.1 Tympanoctomys barrerae
GTGCTTTGCCAAGCTTGTTCCAAGTAGGTGCTTTAGACCACTGAGCCATCTTGCCAGCCCCATCCTAGTTATTTTTAAGAGATCTTTTTTGACCTTTTCTTTAGCTGTGATAGCATCTTCAAGATCTGAAACTCTATCTTCACTTTCACTCAGTTTTGCAAGGTTGTGATTGAGATTTTAATTTTCTCTATATCTCTTTGACTCTGCTGCATGTGATCTATTTCTTCCCTGTATTGCTCATTCACGGAATCCATCACTTTTCTAATCCCTATTTTTGTATCAATGTCTTCTTGAGAAGCAGTTATTAATTCTTTAATTCAGAGATTATTTCTCACCTGATTTCCTCTATATGTTTCTGGATTTTATTCTTTACTTCAGACGCTATTATTTCAGAGATTTCTTTTTTTATTTCAGAGATTAATTCTGATCTGATTTCCTCTGTACCTTTCTGCTGTTGTTTCTTTTCTTTTGATGCTAGTAATTTAGAGATTTCTTTTTCTATTTCAGAGATTAATTCTGATCTGGGTTCCTCTATATCTTTCTGCTGTTGTTTCTTTACTTGTGACGCTATTAATTTATACATTGCATCTGAACTACTGTCCTCTGTACTTGTTTGAATGGGCTCGAGCCCTGAGTTGCGTTTTGTTCCTTCTCTTTCTCGTTTTTTATAGCATTGACCTCTGACCTTTTGTGTAGAGCTCTAGTGTAGTTATAACCTTAGCACTTACTGAAAATCTGGTGCAGATTTATTAAATTTAAGCTTATCCAGTTGCACCTTGTTTGGGTCTAGCTGTTGTGCTCAGCTCCTTCCTGGTGCAGCCCTTGGAAGTGAACCTCCTGTGCCCCTTGCCCAGGGGGTGCAGGGGAGTGCAGAAGCTCTCCTATACACTAGCAGCGATTGGGCTTGTGCCGGGTCTGGGGGGTCCCGATGGCACTACAGATGTTCTCACTCAAGTGGTGGGCTTGGAAGAAGGGCTCTGGTGGGGTGGATGGGTCCTGAGCATGGGGCAGAGTGTCTCACTCTCATGGCATGCCTGGGTTTTGGTCCAGAGAGTTCACGCAGGCACACCGGAGCTGGAAACTCTCCTACACACTCCCTGAGCCTGGGCTTAGGCTGGATCTTGGGGGTCCTGAATGCATGGCAGAAATTCTCACTCACTCCACAGGCTTGGGGTGTCTCTGGAGGGGTCTTGAGAGCATGGCAGAGGTTCTTGCTCTAGTGGTGTGCCTGGGTTTTGGTCAAGAGTGTTCTTGCAGATGTGCTCTCCTCCTCTTATATTCTGTTAGGTGTCTGTTAAATGACTTCATTTTCATTTATGATTTTATATTAATTTTACCGCTTTTTTCTTGAGTAGCTTAATGTTGGAGTTCTTTGTTTACTGTTTCAAAAGTCAGCTCTTGGTTTTATTTTTTTCAGTGGTTGCATTGAATTATATTCTAATTTTTGATCTTTCTATTTTAAAGGTAATAGAAAAACAGTACATAAGATATTAGGAAGGATATGCAATTTATAAAGATCCAAGCATGCTGTGCTGGTCCTGCCACCAGGGTGTGCTGAGACTGTGATTAAGACTGGATGTGGTGGCCTGTACCTGTTATCCTAGCACTTGGAACATTGAAAACAGGAGAACCACTATGAGTCTGATCTATGTAGTGAGACCCTGCAGACCTGGTACTAAATACATTAAAAAAATTATGAAGAACCAAGATATTGAGTGTTTAACAGTGGCTGTTATACTGCACATTGCAGTCTTCAAAGTAATTACTCAGATTACAGTTGTAAGCATATAAAATTGGTCAAAGAAAAATTTTTGATCATTAAGCTATCTTCAAAAAACAAGCAAAAATTAGTAGTACATTAGGAATAAATAATAATTGGGATGAGGGAAAGGAGAGAAGAGGAAAAGAGAAGGAGAAAAATCACACACACATATATATTAAATTTTATTAATATATAATAAAATATATATTATTATATATATAATAATATACTTTGGTCACTACTTTGCCTTTCTTGTGCTTGTGTTGGGATAACTTTGTTTCACTTTTTCTGACTTGTTAAGTCATCACATTAGGCTATTTATTTGGAGTCTTTCTTTTTTTACAATAAACATTTGTTATTGGAAACTTTTCTGTTTGAACTATATTTGTTGCATCTCACAGGTTTGATATGCTGTATTTCTGTTGTATTTTTTTGTTATTTTATTTTGATAAAAGCTCTTACCATATCATCTAGGCTGATTCTTGGGATGAAGTAGACCTCTTGCCTGAGCATGCTGAGTGGTTGAGATTGCAGGCATAGGCCACCATAACCAGTTAAAGTATTTCAACATTTCATTTTTTTGTGTTTTATTTGATTCTTTGTTTATTCAGGAACATGTGGTTAAATGTCTACATATTTGTAACTTTCCAATATTCTCCCTGTTATTGATTTCTAGTTTCATACCATTGAAATCACTAGCAGTGCTGGCTATGATTTCAATCTTCCTGAATTTGTTATGACTTGTCTTGTGGCCTATGTGGTCCCTCCTGGAGATATTTTATTCCTGAAAGAGAATATTTACTTGTCTGTTGGGTCCATTTGATCTAATGTGTAGTTTAAGTCTAGCATTTCCTTTCTGTAGTGGTTGATGAGTCCATGTTGAAAGTAGAGTATTAAAGTCCCTTACTATTATTGTACCACTCTTATTTCTTCCTTCATTTCTGTTAATAATTGCTTTGAACAAGTAATTATTCCAATGTTGGATGTGTATATATTTATTATAGTTATGTCTTATTGAAGATTTGGACTCTTTATTATTGAACAACAATTTTTCCCTCATAGCAATTTTTTACATGAAATCTCTTTGATGTAGGAGAGCCATCTCTGCTCTAACACGGTCACTACTTTGGAAAATCTTTTCCACCCTGTTACTTCAATATCTCTTCAAAGCTAAAATGAGTCTTTTTCTTACACCTTTGGTGGGAGAATTAGTTTAACTTACATTCAAAATTATTATTGATAAGTAAAGATTTACTCATGCCATTTTGTTAATTATGTTTTCCCTGCTTTATAGATGTTTTGGTCTTTTCTTTCTTTTTTATGTTTGCAATTTAGTGATTTTATATAGTGCTAAACTCTCTAATTTCCTTTTCTGCTTTGTGCATCAACTATAATTTTTGCCTTGGGATTGCCATAAGGTTTCAACAAAAAATAATCTTGCTACTAGGCTATTTTAAGCTAAAATAGCTAGATTTTTACTACTGTTTTTCATAATTTATTGTTTTGTGGCCAGAATTTACATCTTTTTGACATTATGTGTTACTTAGCAATTTGTAGTTTTGTTATTTTTGATCACTGTAATTTTTACTCTTCATACTAGTTTTGAAAGACATCCTCAATACCATTATAGTAATATGAAAAAAATACATAAGATAGAAAATATTGAGATAAAATTTATGGAGCTCGGAGAACCTGAGGATGGGGAGATGTTAAGAAGGGAGAAGAATAATGTATCAGTATCAAGATGAGCTATATCTGTGAAAGTGTCCAACAATGATGTGATTATTGATGGCACAAACATATACTAATAAAAAAGAGAAAAAAAATGACCAGAGAGGCTTATCCTTGCATGTGTTTTCATTATAACAATTATCCATTCATGTTCTGATGAAGAACTTTCTTAAGGATTTCCTGGAAGGTCAATCTAGTGCAGATAAATTTCTTCAGCCTTTGTTTGCTGGGACAGACTATTTCTCGTTCATTTCTGAAGGACACCTTTGTTGGGTACAACTGGTGGCTTTGTTCTTATGGCACTGTGAGTGTCTGCTACAATTCTCTTCTGCCTTCCGAGATTTTCACTGAGAAATCTGCTGCTAGTCAAATGGGTGCGCCCTGTTTGTGACCTGATGATCTCACTTAGCGATTTCAGGAATCTTTGGCTTCTACTTTTGACAGTTTGGTGATAATTTGCCCTTAACTAATCTGTTAGGGTTGATACTTTAGGAACTTTTGAGCTCTCTGGGTCTCCATATTTTCAAAGGTGTGAAGAATTTTAGCAAGTATTTTGTTAATAAGCTTTCTGTGCAATACTCTAGTTCTTTTCCTTATGAAAGTTCAATTACAAAAACATTTATTGTTGTAAGACTTGTTGGCTTTTCCACTTTTTCATTCTTTTTGTTTTCTTCTGACTGGATAATTTCAAAAGACCTGTCTGTAAGTTCATAAATTCTTTCTTTTATTTGATCTTATTTGCTTTGAAGCTCTCAATTACACTTATTTCATTCATTAAATTATTCAGCCACAAGACTTTTGCTTGGTTCCTTTTCATTTCACTTGTCACTTGGTATATTTTAATTTTTTTTTTTTGGT
Organism: Tympanoctomys barrerae; assembly: GCA_002564285.1. Lineage (NCBI taxonomy): Eukaryota > Metazoa > Chordata > Mammalia > Rodentia > Octodontidae > Tympanoctomys > Tympanoctomys barrerae. The sequence goes on from NDGN011472996.1 coordinate 4,352, forward strand.
ATATTTTAATTTTTTAAAAATCTTTTTTATTCATTTAATAGATACAGGGTTTTGGTACACAGCTCAGACTTGTAGTGATCTTACTGCCTCAGCTTCCCCAGTGCTGGGATTACAGGCATGTGCCACCACCTCCAGTTTCTGTGGATGGCACAGTGTGCTTGGGAATCCAGTGCCCACAGGGAGGGGTGTCAGATCCTCGGGCCAGTGAGATAACCCAGCAGACTAAGTACCTGTTTAGGCAAGCGCTGGGATTGGGGTTTGAGCCTAGGTACCACATGCTGCACCAGCCCCACCCACAGGTGCACTGAGCTAGCCACCAATTTGGGGAATGGTGCTGCATGCCTGTAATCCCAGCTCTGGGGAGGCTGAAAACAGAAGAACCACTAGGAGTCCAAGCTGTGTAGTGAGACGCTGTAACAAAAAGAAACCAGGTTCTTATGCTAGCCAGGCAGGTGTTTAGACCTCTGAGCTATCTCCTCAGCCCTGCACATTTCTATTTTTTATTTGAATGGTTTCTAATTTCATTGAATTGTCTACCTGTACTTTTTTTTGTATGGGGATCAAATTCAAGACCTTTTGCCAGGCAGGCACTTACACTGCTGAGCTGTCTCCCTGGCCCTTGTCTACCTGTACTTTGCTGTATCTCACTGTGGTTTTTTGTGTTTACTGTTTCAAGTAAGAATTCATGTATTCATATATTCATTCTTTACGGTCAGTTGTCACAGACTTATTATGTTCCTTTTTTGAATCATGTTTTTTGATTTTTCATGTTTCTGGTATGTTCCTGCACTGACACACTGCATCTATAAAAACAGTTACCTCTGTAGAGTGGCTTATATAAGGACTTATCTCAGATCCGTGTGAGGGTGTTGGTTAGATACTGTGCATTGTCTGTGGCTCTGGTGAGTTCAGTAGAATAACCTCTGTGCAGATTACTCAGCTCAAATGAACACTAATGATGCCTGTGGGCACCTCAATAGCCTAGGCTACAAGAGTTTATGATGCTGATGAGGTAGACTGTTAGGATTATTTGAGGCAAGAGATTTGGAATGTTTCTTTTCTCATTTTCCCCATAGTGGGGAGACTTAGCTGAGGAGATGACTCCTGGTGCTTTGTTTGATATGGGCTATAGGGAGCCAGAAGAGTGATGTGTTCATGCACTTGGAATGGATGTGTATCTGGGGCTCTCAGCTGAACAGTGTTCTGCTGCATTGCTATGGTGCTATAGCATAGGTAGTACAGGTTCACTTTCTTAGATATAGGTAAATATAAGTCTCCTGTCAAGCCAGGGATCATGACAGTTAGGATCTACCTAGGAGCTCAGAGGGTGTGAATGCCATTCTGATTCAGATCCTGGGGCTCAGGGAACAGCACTGGCATGGGTCTGGAGATGAGAGGTATTCCAGAGGCTCAGATGCTGGCAACCAAGGTACAACTGCAGCTCAAGGAGATAATGGTACCTCTTGCAGGAGGAGGAAGGGCAGTGAAGAATGGAGACTGTGGTAGGCCCTGAATGAGTCAGATACAGCAGTTCTTCAGGCTCTTCGAGAAACAGGTATTATGGTTGCAGGGCCCAGGAATGAGCTCTAGTTTGACCTTAGAGCTGAAGGAAGAGCACAAGTTTGGCTTAACCCTCCTTCCCCAGAAGGGATACCACCTAGAAGCTCATATTTTACTCCATAGGGTAGGTCAAGGATGACGGAAGGAGGGTTCCACAATTATTTGACTGAAAGTGCAGGATGATTGTGATATAATGATGTGAGAGTCTCAAAGAAGGAGAGATGCATAGGCTAGTAGCCACCAGAGCAGGATGCATTTTAGCAGTAGCTCCAGGTTAAGATGGCACAATATGTTAGTCCTTTAGGTCATGGGCAATAGGGCACAAGGTGGATTCCTCTGCAACTCAGCCATGTGAAAATCCAGGCAGCTCCCCAAACTGAGCTCAAGATCAATGAAACATTCTCTAGCAGTACAGCTTCAGGACTCTGTAGAGGTGATGGGGATAGAAGGAGCCTTCTCATCACTTTATTTTCACAGGGAGATGTTCTTTCTGGTTCTGAGCCAGTGTCCACTAAGGAGATGGCATGAAAGTCGTGCTTCAATTCCCTTTCTGTGTAGCCAGTTCAAGAGTCTGTTCTTCATGGGCTTTGCTTTTGTGCTCCAGTTTTGTCTTTTAGACACTCAAGCTGAAAGTAGTTGTTCACTGTTTTGTTTACTCTGTGTGTTGGAGAAGGATCACTGGGTGCCTCTGAATGCCAGTCTTGCTGATCCTTGTTTCTACCATAGTTCTCCAGTAAGAAGAATCAGGAAAAGTGCTAGGCACTGAGTGCCTATATTCTCCCAAACACATTCTAGAATTGGTGTGTTGATGGCTAATCTCCAGTGTGATGGTACTTGGGGTAGAGCATTTGGAATATAGTTATGTCATAAATATAGAGTGCTTATTAATGAGGATATAAGAAGAAACAAGAGAATTTACTTCCTTTCGCTTTGCTCTTTACCCTTTAAAGATACAATCCAGGAAACAAAGCTTTCTCATGTATATATAATAAGTAGTGTGAAGAGTAGTTAACTATTGTTACATTTTTATTTAAGTGCTTGCTTCTCAGCAATTGTACACTCCCTTGACCAGTAACCCACTGTGCTTCATGTTACTCACAAAAGCAACTGCCCTAGTTGTACCCTACACAGAAGTAGATATTATTGTTCATTAAAATTAGGTATAACCAGTGCAGCTTTTAATCAAAACAGCAAAAAGTTACATTATTTCTTTTGCTCTTCCATGTAGTTTTATATGAAAAAAAATTCTCACGACTTTTCTTTGATATTTACTTCAGACAGAGTTGTAGAAAATCCAAATGAATGTTGAGTTTATCCAAATTAGGTATGTCATGTATTCCATGAAGCATATAGTCATTTTAAAAATAGCATTTCAGATGCCAGTAGGGTCATACATCAAAGACAGAAATCCATTGTAATGGCCTCATCTTGGAGCTGTTTGGCACAGGGAGCTCCATGGAAGAGACACACAGGAAGCAGTGATTCTGCTCCATCCCACTGGAAGTTCCTTTGCAAGTGTAAGGGTTGTGGTTCCTTAACTTTTAAAACAGAAATAGATCTTGCATATCTCCAAAAGAGCCCTTGATTAAATATCAAGTAAGAGTTTTGTACATTTGTGACACTTAACAGTATTTTTTTCTTCTAGGATGTTCAAAGTCTTAAAAACCAAAATGAAAATAATTAGGCAAAGCCAACATAGATGAGAAAGACTCCAGGATATGCTTAATTGAGAATAAATGACATTTTAAAGGAATTTATGTGAGCTCAAGGAAAAGATTCTGAATTATATATTTCTCATCAGCTACCCTTCCTGAAATCACATTTCAGCCTTTATTAAATATTTAAAGTACTCCAGACAATAAGCTTGTGATACACTTTAGATGGGTTTTAAATTAAATAGCTATTTAAAGAAAGTCATTATGACTTCTGATTTGAGTTGGTATGGTGGGAAAGTCAAACAATTAGTTTTCCTGTTCAGAAAATATTAAGACATAGTACCTACATCTCAAATTTAGTCAAATATGACAGAGACTGTGTCAGCATTTTAGAAAAATAGGTCCATGTTCTATGTGTCTAACTACTATTTTTAACATGTTTCATATTCAGGAGGATCATTTTATGCCTTAGTATTTTATAATAATGCCTTATTGTTGACTATTAAGTATCAAATTAATAATAAAAGTATAAAAACAGTAAAAATAAATTTATGCTTTTATCTCTAATAATTCTTTACACCAATTAGGAATATACCCTACTTGTGATAAAGAAATACTGTGTATGAATTGTCATACTTGGTTTAAGTTCTAGACAATGTCCTAACATAGTTATACCAGATAACAAAAATCTAGTAGGAAAAGACGAGGTTTTCACCAATTGAGTGAAACAATGTGCAGACAGAATCACAGATTTTCCACAGAGACACCACCATTGTTACCCATTAAATTATCCTGATTAACCAATCATATTATGTAATGATAATGATTTTAGTTTTCACAGAAAGTAAATCAATGTCAGTAAAGAAAGCACAGCCTGGAGAATTGCAACCTCACAAGTCATATTCTTGATTCATAATTTTTCAGTAGTTTTCAAAAATAGTTTGCTATCTAAAATAAGGGTGTCATTGTCAATGCTGTTATTCTGTTTTGAGAATATGGCTCATGGTAAGTACAAAAATCACGGAGTTCTTTCTTTTGTCTTGGCTCTGTGTTTTCAGACTCCAATAATTTAGGTTTTTCCTTCATGCTACAGAAATTGTGCATATATCTTTTTCCTGTTGAGTTAAAGAGTCACTTTTCAGGCCATTCTAAAGCCACATCATTAGCGCACCTCTGCTGCACCCGGTTAGCTTGAGGTCTGAAATTAAAATATTTATTTCTATATTTGAATTCAGTCATACTCGATGTGTAACTTTGGGAAAGTTACATAAATTTTATAAGCTTCTGTTTTGTCTGTAAAATGGGCAGAACAACTGAGCCTGTGTTACAAGGCTGTATTTTAGTAAACAAAATGGTTTCTGCAGTAATGAAGTGCATCCAGCTAGATGCTCCGTGAGTGCTTGGGCAGCACCAAATGTTACTGTTAAACTCAATGGCGTTATTTTTTTGCTGGTTCTCATTTTTTTTTTGTCTTCCTCTTCACTGTTCCTTTGCTCTCTTTGTGGTTCTGATTTATCCTCAGCTTTTGCTTCTCATCATTCTACAAATCCCTATTAGAAGAATCTTGCAAGTTCAACCTCCTCTGTGATCACTTCCAGATGTACGCCACAGTCCAAACGTGGCTGCTGAGCCAGGAACCTGTTTATTCACTTTTCAAGGCAAGTTTATTGGTCCTTCTAATGGAGAAACAATATCTGTTTTATTTCTCTATTTCCATGTGAGGCGCTTCAGGCAGAGCCGGGAAAACAGAAGTGCCAGTGTGATGCTCATTGCATGAATAGGTCACTAAGTTCCTTCTCCATTATGTTTCTCTAATATTTGTCTTTGTCTTGGTTTATTATATTGGGCAAATTTTCTAAGTTAATAACAGTGATTTCTGGATTAATATTTTCTTTCCTGTACAATTTAGAACTGGCGCAAGATCTTTACTAAATATCTGTTACCAAGAGAATGTTTTACACACACCCCAAATTTTTCAAATCTTTGAGCCATCTACTGAAATTTTGCATAGAAAATTAATATTAACCAATTTAAAGTGTTCATAAAATAAATATAAAAATTGGTGAAAACCATATTGCTTGTGAATTTGAGACAAAAGCAATCTTAAAGTAAATTTTTGTTTTCAGTATAAGGATTAAACTTAGCACCTTGCGCATGTCAGACAGGCACTTATGCTACTGAGCTGCCCCAGCCCACAATCTTAAAGTGAAAAGGCTACCTTTTTTTTTTTAAGGTTTTATTCATAAACTACAATGGGGGAAAGGGGAAAGAATAAACTACCAATCTTAAAGACCTGGATTTTGTTAAAATAAATGCTGGTTTTACCATCAATTGACAAAATAGCATAAAAGTACACAGAAAGAGAAAAAAACCCCAAAAGTACAAGTCAGAAGACATAATTTTCTTGCCTTCTATACCTGTTCCACAAATCATTAACATTATAGTCTTCTCACTCTATTTAAAAATGTTGAAAATAAATATAGTTATGCAGTAAACCAGCTTACTAAAATTTTGAATCTTTGACCATTATCCATTTCAGAATGAAGAATGGCTCATGACAAAGCATTAAACTTTTGCCTCTCTTTCTCATTTATTTCTGAGCTCGTTCTGTAGCAGTTTCATCCATTCTGACCTTGCTGCCAATGTCTGCAGATATTCATGGTGCATCCCTGGAGGAACCCAGCGTCTTGACAGCCCCTGGCATTACAGTCTTAGGCAAAGACATGTATGTTGCAACTTCATGCCAAGAAACTTAAAAATAAACTGAAAATGATACTTGGTCTTGAGTTGTACTCTTGGTGCCAAGTTTCAACACCAAAGCCAGATTCGCAGCCAATTTCTAAACCTTTGAAAATTGGGGTCAGTGGAAGGACAAGAAACCAAAATGCTAAGTTGGTTTCAATCCGCATACTGAAAGCTGCACATATAGATTGGAACATACAAACTCTTATTTTGTAGATTGCATTTTTTTCAGAAGGTGTTTTTAAAATTCCAAGTTATACAAAATATAGTCTCCAAAGGCTAACAATCGGTTCCACTTAACTGCATAATCTTTACAAATCTGTAAAAATGCAGAAAAATTTTAACTCTATGTAGAAAAGGAATTCTTTTTAAATTGCTATTAAAAAATTTAAATGTAAATTGTAAACAAGGATAAAAAGAAAATTTCCAATAATTTCACGCATCCATCTACCTTCTAAATCCAACCAATGACATTTAATTACACTCTTTTTTTCTATCAAACGATACATCTTTTATGCATTTTAATATAAATAATTTTCATATATTACCATCTATCTCCCTATACATGAACATAAATATCATTAAGAATTCTGCAATTTTTTTCACATCATAAAATTTATATAAAATGAAATGTGTGGATCTCAAATGTGTTGCTTAATAAATTTTGACAAAAGTGTAGATAGATGTGAATTCAAATTCTATCAGGACATGGGCTAGTAATATCACTTCAAACAATTCCATTATTCCTTTGTTGTACTTTTGAATTAATAGATTTTTAAGTATTTCCTATTGAAGGATGATAATTTCTTCTCACTAACTTATTAATCTTATTGAAATATCAATTCAAAAATAGTTTTTAATAGTTCAGTAAATTATAGTAACTGTGCTTGAGGAATACAATATTGAAAAAGAAAGCTTAATGTACTCAGCTTGCCAGAAATAGGAAACTTAATTGAAAACAGAGTAAGAAACATACTTTTCCATATGAATGCCTTATATCAGAAAATTATCAAATATAGAATTACTGATTATTTTCATATAGCTTTATCTTGCTTTAAGTAAACAAAAAATGTGGTTATTCATGAAAAATTACTTTGTATTGGCCTTTGTTTATGAATTCAAATAATTATTTTTGGATTATTAGCTAATTTGTTATGGAAAATATGTTATAAACAGCTAATAAGCATTTTTAGAACTTGGTACAATTAATGATATGCTAACCCATATATATATATATATATATATATATATATATATATA